>NDGN011545085.1:55756-66195 GCA_002564285.1 Tympanoctomys barrerae
CTCTCTCTCTCTCTCTCTCTCTCTCTCTCTCTCTCTCTCTCTCTCTCTCTGCTGTCTGCTGTTTGGTTCTATCCAATTGTTTCCAACAACACGGATAAGCTCATAGGACACTATGGTAAGTGTAACAAGAAAGGAACAGCAAATTAAAGGGTGTACAGCCTTACATGTGCAAACTCTTAAAAAGAAGCAGAGGAGCTGATGGAGGTCACAGGAGTTCGTGATGGGGTGTGGGAGATGGAAAGATACTGGTAAAAGTGAGAAACATTTCAGTTATGCAAGATGAATAATGCATAATATGATAACTACAGTTCACAATAATGTATTGTATACTTGTAGTTTTCTAAGATGGTAGATTTTAAACATTTAAGGTGAAGAATGTGGTAATTAACCTGTCAGCAGTAATCCTCTCATAGTATATACAAATGTAAAAATCACATAGTGAGGTTCAATCCTTGGTACTATGTGCCATGCCAGCTCTACCACCAGGTGCACTGAGCTAGCCATGAGACCAGGCATGGGGTGCACCCCTATAATCCCAGCACTAGGGAAGCTGAAACAGGACGATCACTATGAGTCCAAGCTGCATAGTGAGACCCTGTACCAAATACATAAAGAAAAATCACATAGTACATCATAAGTATACACATTTTTATTTTTCAGTTAACCTTTACAAAGCTAAGTAAAGCTCATAGCCTCTCTACAGCACCTCTGAGTCTGACTTCAGATACAACCAGCTTCCCCTGGGGGAAGGAGATGTGGTCTCCCTGAGGCAGAATAACTCATGCTGAGGTGGGGACTGACCCTCAAGCTCACTGTGCTGACCACTGAGCCCCCAGGTCCTGGAAGACTTACCCCAGGAAGCAAATGCTATGTAAAGTGTATAGAGATCTATTTGGGTATGATTCTTGGGTCAAAATCCAGAGATTGACCAGACTCAAAGACACAACTAAAATGGTGACTCTTTAGATTTCTATTTAGTTCTTTAGATCTACCCAATTGTTCTCTGATATCATCTTCTCTGTAGTAGCTAAAATGCATAGTTCAAAAGCCTAAGGCTATTGTGCTTCCTCCATAGAATGCATGGAACTCTCTAAGCTTCCCTTTTCATAGCTTCAAAGAAAATAAAATATTGTTATCAGGATTAAATAAACATACATGAAGCAAGATGCTGCGTCTCTCAGTGATGCACAATATTTTTGATGTTCTTACTGGTTCCATTGTCACCATGGCAACAGTGGTGATGGTGGTAGTGGTACTGAGGTGGTGGTGAAAACTATGGTGGCTATAATAGTGTTGGTGGTGTTGATCATGGTAGTACAGTGGTAGTAGGTAGTGGCAATGATGGAGGTGGCGGTGACAACAGTGGTACTAACAGCAGTGGTATTGGTGGCATCAGTGACTTGGTGATGATGCAAGTAGTGAAGGAGGCAGTGGAAGAAGTTATTATAATATCTTTGGAACTAAGTCACATTCCCACTCACTGCCCTTTATTCAGCTTCCATTTGCCTATCACCCCTTAGGCCCACATGACCTCTAACCACTTCCTTCTCTCTGTGTCACCACAGAACTACCTACCTGATCTGAGCACCTTTCCCTCTCCCTTTTCTCCTATTCCTCTTCCCAAATCTAATTCTCTAACCACAAGCCCATCTCACCTGCCCCCTTGGAATCAAACACTTTATTAATAGCCCTCTATCTCTGCCAAGTACAACTTTTTATTTTCTGATTCTTTCTTGGAATCAGTATGTACTCTATCATCTTTTATTTGCCTTCAAACCTGTCTTCTGTTAATGCCGTCATATTACAGCAGCCCTCATTCTTAAACAACCATCCTTTAGAAATTGTTTTCTGTATGATGTCTCTATGGAATAATAATTAAAATGGTTGAATGCCTTCTATAGTTGAAACCTGATGTCTGGCTCAAGGGCCTTAAGCACCTCCCGGAAGCTTTCCCCTTCAAGTTCTATGGGCCTTGGACTGGCTTGGCCCACCTGCCCCATGGTCATCGCATCACGAACTCACCTTCTTGCTTCTCCTCCAAACAGATAGTTGGACCAACCTGATGACCCTAGCTCATCTGGCGTAGTCCAACTGCCCTTCGCATTCTCCCTGGTCACTAAGGTTTCATTGGCCTTGGGTCTCCCCTTGTCATCATGAGATGATACTAAAACACATTCTTAAACAGAATATGCCCACAACCTCATCCATATTGTAGGGACACCAGCATCTGTTGCCTAAGGTCAGATAAGGATTAAAAGAGAGACTGTACTTAAAAAGCTGAGGAAAGCACCTACTGGACATTAGATGTCCAGTAGATATTCCCCCAGGAATGTCTCTTTGGCTGAAATATGTAACATGTAATCCAGCAATCCCCTTATTATGGGTCCTTGTCCTTATCTACCTTCGCAAAAAGGCTGAAGAATAAGATGACATCACACAAGGTGTCTTCAGGGCAAGGTGACTCCCAGTGGAAGTGGAGGCCCTGAATGATGACCTGAGCCCTCTCAGATCAGCAAAGGTACAGGGAAAGGTACAGTACATGGAGATGAGACCAGGAAAAATAAGAAAATTAGGCCTCGCTTAAATTACCTTGACCCAGCATTAATCACGATGGATGCAGCAGGAGGCCTATTTTTATACCAACATTAGAGGGCAAAGCCAGTAGACATTTTGAATTTTTTTTTCTCCTTCTCAAATTACTCAGGACTCAGAGTGGAAAAGATGACCTGTTGGTTTGCTGACTGGAGATTTTAGGCAGTCATGAGGTACTGACTTTTCTCTCCCCAGGACGGAGGAAGGTGGCGCTCTGCCAACCACCTGGACAATTTTGTTGCTGCTGACAGTAGATCCTAATAATGTGACCAGCAGACAAGGCTGGGGGCTCCTGATGATCTGCTTTGGCTCCTGGATTTCCCATACTTGCTGTCTCCATTGATCAGATATAATCGAATCATGACTGAAATTCTGCCTCTCGATGGGCCCTATAGGCCATTTCTTTATGACATGATCAAATTGGTCATAGCGCATTCAATTTGTTTTCATGGCCAACACAGATGCAATTAAGCGATTGACTGCAGCGATCCAAATTGTCCATTAAGGAGGTGGCCAAAATAACTGGACCAAAGGCATGCTGTCCGCCCACTTATTTTGGGATGTCTAGACTTGGTTGCACCTTTAATTTTCTTAAAACCTTGCTAACTAGTTTTGTTTAAGGTTGGTGTTACAGTTCTCTAGAATGAAGCAAAGCAGCTTTGGAAGACAAAGAGAGATATTTAGGATGATTCTGAACCTTCCTCTCTGAAGGAAGTGATGGGAAATTAATACTCCATTCCAACCCTGAAGATTTATAAAGATAGGTGAAATTAAAGGCATTCCTGCAGATTGCTACTGATATTCCTTTTATGAGGATGGATTTATCTCCCCATGTTAGCAACACCCAAGGTCGTGATCTGTCTCTATAGCATGTACCTGTGTTTGCACAATTGGCGATTGAGTTCATCTGTTCCTACTTTGCAAATTTAATGTTTGAAGGATAGCTCTGCTCACAGGAGTTCTGAAGATGCAAAGCATGCCCGCTTTATTATTGCCTACATGTGATCTTTGAGGAGCTGTGTATGGTTAGAGATATGCAGTGGATTCTTTCCTAAAATTACCAGAGACACTCTGCATATTAAGCTTTCTTGATTAGGCAGTGAAAGCACCCATCTGCTAAGATACTTTCAGCTAGATGTTCAGCAGTAGAATGCTAGTTACTGCCAACAGAGATAAGAAAGGTGGATGAAATGCCTTCTCAGTTGTCATGTTGAGCCTGCTTCAAGGTCTTTTTTCTATTCTAATGTGCATGTTTCCTTTATTTATTTGCCATCAATAGTCACTGGACAAAATAAAAAAAACACTGGCATCAAAATAGTGTAACTAGGGCTGGCCAGATAGCACAGCATATTGAAACGCCTGCTTAGGCAAAGTGCAGCAGCCAGGGTTCAATCCCCAGTGGGCCACGCCAGCCCCACCCATGGGGCATGATGAGATGGGGATTGAGACTGGGCATGGTGGTGCATGCCTGTAATCCCAGCACTTGTGAGGCTGAAAACAGGAGGATCACTACAAGTCCAATCTACATAGTGAGACCCTGGAGACTCCGTACCAAATGCAGAAAAAAAAAAAAAAGTGTAACTAGCAAGTAAATAAGGACATCACAGCTTCTTTCCAAGAAGTAAAATCCTCCCACTATTAACTGAACTTAACAGTATTCTTAAATAAATATCATGTGTTTTGCTCTCCGTCTCTGCCTCTATCTCAATCTCTCTCTCCCTCTGGCCCTCTCCCTTCCTTCCCAACTTCTCTCTTTTAGCTTCACACATTTTCCCCCAACAGTCTCATTTTATTCTTTAGGACCCCTCCTGAATCAGAGAGAACCATCTCCACTTGTCTGAGGCAGAAATGGATAAACTGAGGCACAGTATTAGTGGGAAACAGAAGAATCAGAGCATAGGCCCCTATCCTGGGAAGCTGCACCTGGACAATGACAAGAAATACTTCATCATCCCACCGACCACCTGCGCCTGAGTGCTCATGACCTTGGAAGAAGACAGGTCCTCTGAGCCACCCCACCCCAGTCTCTCAGTTTCCCTGAGGGCAACCAATGGTTTTAGCGGCATTATGGTTCAATGTGGACCATGCAGTTCTGAATCCAGGCTTCGCCATTCACCAACCACATCTCCACTCATAAACTAAGCTAAGGATGGTATCACCTGCACAAGCTGCTTTCATAAAATCTCTGGACTGGGACTGTAAATTCTCTCCTGTTTCCTAGCATGTGCTTATTAGATGGCTATGAATACCTAGCACTCAGTAAGTATCTTTTGAATGAATGAATGAGGAACAAACAAGATAAAAACCTCATGTGCCTGACAAATAGTCACCATCAGTACAAGTTTGTTAGTAGTAATATGGGTATTAGTAATGGTTCATATATCTAAAATGGCCTAAATAATATTTTCGCTCAAAGGGTTTTTGAAATTAGACAAATCTGTGCAGGGTGCCTGATGTGGCATTTATGGCTGGCATTGCTGAGCCACTGTCACTATTGTTTTAAAGATGCAAGAGGCTTCCTCAAATGCTAGAGAATGTGAAAGGCTAATAGCATTGCTAGCTGTTCCTCACATGCCATGGATTCTGTGTAGGACACCATAATAAGCCTGTGGAGGAAACCCTTCATTCCTGGCTTGCTGCTTGTGGAAACCGGGGCTCAGAGCTCTGCAAAGTCATGGCTGGTGGGACTTGGCTCTCAGTCTGCTTTTCTCTGAAGTCTTGGGTTTTCCCAGACCCTATGAACTCAGCTAGTTGCCACTGCCTTCCCCACTTTGGAGCTTGAATTAGGAGGGGACACAAGAGAGATCCCTGCGCATGGAGGACCAGGCTGGGCCGGTCTCGTTGTTCCCTGTTGGCTGGGAGATAAGGCAGCATCCAGTACCCAATGGCTGGCAGGGAGCAAAGACTGTCAGCACCTATGCAATGACGATGAATTCTGCTGCAAGAACAAGACCAAGGTGCAGCATCTTGGGGCCTCCTTGCGTATATAAGACCCCATGGAAAGGCCCAGAGGCTGCCTGAGATCTGGAATCCCAGTACATTTGGTCATGACGCACCAGGGAACACTGTCTAACCTTTTCTCAGAGTTCCTCTCAACCTAGAAAGACAGATTCATTCTGAGGCCTTAAATTAATGTCCCCATTCTGCTTGGGGGCCAGCTCGGCTTCCATCCGCAGGGATCCTGGTGGTCCCCACTTAGGATGTGTGGCAAATTTAATACCTGACAAAACAGAACCAGCTCTCTGATGGTGGCACAATTAACCAGGTGATGAAGCTCTGTAACATGAGAGAAAACACTAAAAAATATTGATTTTCTACAGAGCCATAGCACTAAATATATTAGTCCAAACTGGAGTGGAGACTAATTTAGAGGAGATGCATAAATCTAGAATTATTCTAGTGCAGTGACTTTTTTTAAAAAAAGATATATATATATATATATATATATAATCATTAAATTACTCAGTTTGGATTTCCACTAATAAAATATAAGTACTCCGTACTATATTAGGAAAGGCGCTCCCATTATTAATTTGTGAGATAAATGGCTTCTATATCTTGAAACTTTAAATGAAATGGAATTCGCTAATCCTAATTGCTTTGCCTTCTACCGGAATTTTTTCCCGTTAGTTCAGCATGTTTTTCCCCCCTCTCTCTCTCTCTTTTCCACTTGAAGAGAGGAGCCTTCTTCAACTTAAAGCCTTAGGGTACACTTCATGGGCTTATTAATTATCAGGTATTCATTCAGAGGGGTTAATTAAGCAATAACTTTCTGTCGACGGCAGTACACAGAGAATACAAGGCCTGGCTTCTCCTGCTGATGAAGCACCTAGCGACCGCACCTCCCTTGCCCCTCCTGCAGCTGGGGGAAATGAAGGCTTGACCAGTTCCTGTCTAGGGGTTAAGGCTTCTCAGAAAGCCAGTAGAAACCAGTTAGCATTTACAACCCACACCACCTTGAGATCAGGCAGAAAGAAAAAGGGGTCCCACGTACTGGGGTTTCTGATGGAGATTTTGCCGCACTATCTTTCTAAACCTCATTATTCTTTCTTTGTGGCCTGTAGCTTAGACATTTGCATTTTGTTCTTTCAGTCAGTTGCACGAGACACTTCTCTGCTATGGTGGCAGAAAGACTGCAGCATGCTATTGAGCAACTGAAAAGAGGTCGTGATAGCTCTCCCCTCCCACAGAGAGTTTGTTAAAGTCACAATAGCTCAAGTTGGCACCTCCTCAAGCCAGGAACAGGAATGGAAGCTTATAAGCCAACCCCAGAGAAGTTCTGTGGCTGTTGGTGGAGGTGGTTCTTTTGATTTCAGAACGCACAAACTTAGCTTCGTGCTCAGTGGTCTCAATCTCCAAATCGGACCCGTGAGAGCAAGAAGCACCACCTATCGGTAGGGATGCCGGGCCCTTGAGGACTGATCAATAACTCACTGCCAGAAGCAGAAAGAGATGTGTGTTTTCTAGCAAAATTCTCTTGATTCAGTCATCAGGAGGAAATAAAATAAAGTGACCTCTAAGTCGGGACCCAAGGGCCTGCCAGACAGCTCAGCGGATTAAAGTGCCTGCTTAGGCAGATGCAGGACTAGAGTCTGATCCCCAGCTCCACTTGCTGTGCAGGGCTCACCCCCAGGGTGTGCTGAGAGGGTGACTGAGACTGGGCGTGGTAGCGTGTGCCTGTGATCCTAGCGCTTAGGAGGCTGAAAACAGGAGGATCATTGAGAGTCTGATCTGTGTAGTGAGATCCTGTAGACCCTGTACTAAATACATAAAAATAAATACATAAAACTAAAAACAAGAAATTCGGGGCCCATGAGTATTCTGGGAGGTGCCCCAGAGCAGAGCTGAAAAGGGTGAGCAGAAGGAAAAGCCATTTTGTAGAGGTTCCGACTCCATAGGTAACCACCTGAGTGTCAGGCAATGGGAGAAAATAGGAACCCAAATCGTAGGGCCCTAACTCCATCTCCTCCTAGTACTGCCTTGTCGTAAAGATGTTACCTTACCCAGGAAGACATGTACTTTTCAAAACTATCAATGTCATCAAAAACAAAAAAAGTTCTGAGAACCTGTCACAGCCAGCAGGAACCTAAGGAGTCAGGAAAGAAGCTAACTGCAATGTGGTATCCTGGATAGAATCCTGGAACAGAAACAGGACATTAAGTAAAATATCTAAGTGAACCTGAATAAATTATGGACTTTAGTTAATAATAAGCTATTGATGTTAGCTCATTGATTTTAACAAATGCAGCATTCTATTGCAAATGGTTAATAAGAGAAATTGAAGATAGGAAGTGGGAGAAGGGTAGTGTGGGCGCTCTACTATTTGCTCAATTTTTTCTACAAATCAAAAACTGTACTCATGGATTATTATAGGAATAAACTTTAAATAAAAATTGAAATGTACAAAGCACACTGAAGCATGCCTTACTGACTGCAAGCCCAGTTCTCAAGGCCTCGATCAGACTAAGGGAACCCCAGCAGGGAGAAGGCATTAAGAGAAGCATTCATACGTGTGTCTCCACTGGGGAGTGTCTACATGATACCGCGGAGCCCCGGGAGCCAGCAGAACTATATCTGCAGCCTTATGGTGCCTCAGATCCTGAGCATCTCTGGAGCACAACGGGCCTTTTCCAAAGGATGAAACCATCTTAGGGCTAATTTGGGGACTCAGGGAAATCTGTGGCTTCTAGGATCAATTTTCTCTGTCTTTTAGCCACAGAATCTCAATCTTAGTTGGTGCTTAGGAAGGGCTTAGCAAAAGCCCACACTCATTTATCTGTGGACCATAAAGGACTTACTAAGGGCTTGTTCTGTGCCTGCCTGTGCATTTACAGCAGGTGTCTGTCTCCAGGTAGCTTACAGTCGCCCGAAGCAGAACAGGGAGCTGGTTCTGCTGCAGTGTAGCACTGCAGTTCCAATCTCTAGAGGTCATCTGTGAAGGACCTGGAGAGGGTCACACTCCCCAGCGGGACAGAGGGGAGCTTCCAGGAGGCTGAGGCTCCCATCTGAGGCCAGGGGTCTCTCCCATGAGGTGCCAGCCCTCTCTCAGCTCCCTTATTCCCAGACCTACTGGGGAAAAAGCAAGTCTACAATCAGCATTTGGGAGAACAAAGGAGAAGCAGTTGTGACCCAAAGACTATAAATGTTTTTCTTAAGCAACCACAAGGGACAGGCTCTTTGGTGAGCGCGTTTACCAGATGGCTGGGGCTTGTCAGCTGCTTCCAATCAAACCTTGCACCGCTGAGTTGGTGCGACCCACACAGTCAGCAAGATTCTGCTGAGTGGGGGGAAAAACACCCTTCCTCGCTCCATACCTAGAAAGTGTGCTCGTGGGGTTTGGAGGGCAGAATCCAAAACCAACAAGCGAGCATCAGAAGAAGGAAACGGGAAACCGAAGACAGCACCCAGTGCTGGTCCATGTGTTTTCTTTTCAGTTTATGGTGGTAGAGTACAGGCAGGGAGACAAATGCGTTCTTCAGATCAATGTGGGCTGACAGAGGCAGGAGAGGGATGGGAGAGGAGCCTGAGGGGCCAAGCAAGGAGAGCAGGATGGGAGAGAGATGGCAAGAAAGGAACGAGACAACTCAAGGTATGGGCAAAGGCTGCATGGTGCTGAAATTCTACTCATTAGGGCGAATTTCACTTTGCAAATAGCTATTTCATAATTTCACTTATGCAGAGAAACAGGCTGAATCCATTTATGCATAAGTAAGTGAACAGTATAAACATATGTACCTAATATGTGTTCGTATGTGCATGCATGCAAATATGCATTTATGTACGGACAATGAAACTTTGAGAAACATACTTCAGTGGGAATTTTTAAATGTTATCCATTCTATACCTGCTTTAATTGATTTCCCTTGAATGAAACAACTGTTGGAGTATTTTCCCAGCAAAGGAGTGGAGAGTTGGTGAAGAATGATCGAATTTCTAATGGTCTGGTTACATATTCTGCTGTTTGGTTTTTCAACATCTCTGTTCACACAACCACAAAATATAGTGCTCAAGCTTAAACCTAAAATCCTGGACAGCGTGGTGGGTTTTGGACTGCAGAATTCCAACAAAGATTTGAAGAGGAACCACTGGACATCAGAAACATTCCCTCCAACAAACTCCGCCCTGAATTTCATTCATGGGATTTCTCAGTTCCTTCCTGGAGACAGAGCATCCTTCTGGGCTTTGAGCATCAAGGCTTGCTGAACTAGACACCACATACAAGCACGGACCTGAAGGGAGAGGGAGACACTCGGTGTCCCACGGCCTGCATGTCTAGCCTTATCCTTATGGTGCCACCCTCAATCACAGCTGCTGCTGCTGCCAAGCCTCGTGGTGGAGCAGAGGTACAGGATTCTGCAAGATTCCATGGGGAAAGGAAAGGCAGAACTCTACAGGGCAGCAAGTCCTTTAGGTGCCTCATCCCATGCTCTTCCATGCAGCAGGCAGAAGGGGTCTCATTGGAGCTCAATAAAAGCCTAATTTTGCCTGTGTTCCTTCCTCCACACCAAATCACACAACCATGCAAATGCAGATAAAACTCATCACTTAGATTATACATCTCCTGCTAGACAGTTCATCTTCCAACCTTTGGCACAAATGCCTTCCAACACTCTGTTTCCCTATCTGTAAAACTCAGGGCAAATTCACAGCTCCCAGTGCACCTGGAAGTTCAGAGAGACTTAAGTGTTACAAGGTACCTGCAGCACTTGGGTCACCCCCCCCCCAGTACGGGTGTGCTCCCATCCTCTTTCTAGTTGAGCTTCTTGGATCCGGCAACACTCTCCAGGTTAGCAGGTCATGAAACTATTAATGGTTGGAAATGAATGGTGGTGGTGGTAGTGGGGGGA
>NDGN011545090.1:0-11815 GCA_002564285.1 Tympanoctomys barrerae
GAAAAGGAAAATAATTACTGAGGTGGTGAGAGTAGATTCAGGAAGATTACTGTTATTTAGTTTTGCCAGCACTTAATTTAAATATTGTTGGTATTGCCTTCTTGCTGAAATTTGTGTTTTCCTCAACAAAGCTCTTTGTTGAAAGCAAGCAGATGTAGTGATGATTGGGTTTTATAGAATTAAGACAATTAAACAAAGGGCAGAGGAGCAGCCCGAGTGTGGTGTGGGTGGAGAGCCGTACCTCCAGGGCCTCAGGTTCACTTCTGGGAAGTGAAGGGACAAGGGTGAGACTTGATTCCAGAGATTACCTCTTCTGTTTTTCTAACCTATGATGTTTATTAGTTCTCAGTGACAAATACATCGTCATACACTTTGCTGACAACTGCTCTTTGGGCTTAGTCCTATCACTGGAAGCATTTGGAGCACATAGACAGTTAGATTCAGAGCAGTGAAATGATCCTTGTAAAGCTAATAGCCAGAAAGTGGCAAAGCAAAAATCCAATTTTTTCACTCTACTTCACATTTTATTTTCCTACCCAGCATCATGTTAGCCCGTGAGGCCCCTTCTAGCCTGGTCCTCATTCACTCCTTCTTCCTCTTCATCTCTCAGAGGATTTTAGGCCTAGCTGATCTGACGGCTGCCCTGTGACCTCACTGAACCTACGAGTTCATCCCCGTCACCTGGGGATGGAGATGAGTAGGCATAGGAGACACACCTCCACATATAGGGCTTAAAAGATGGGCTAGAAAGATACCAATGCTATCTTATTTCTTTCTCAGGTACATCTCCCTCCCAAAAGTGTGACGATATGGGAAATAAACTAATTAAACATGGAAAATGTCAGTTTATAGCTAATCTGTGTTTTCTTGTTGTTACTACAGTAGTAGCACCACCAGCAGCAGTAATTTCTAATGTTGTTTGGACTGATTGACCAATTAAACAGCTACATATTTCCTAAGGATGTACTCTCTGATAAAGAATGAAAGAACCCCGGCTACAAACAGAAACTCCTGCTGTTCCTCTAGAGCCCTGAACCTTGCTTTATATTTTGCTTTGTGACATGAATTCAGAGAGGCATTGTGGCAGAATGCACGTGTTCGTTTAATTATTGTCTGTCCCTCCCTTGGACAATGTGAGCTCTAAAGAGCAGTCCTCCACTGGCTGGGCCCACGGCTCTGTCCCTCGGATCTAGCACCAAACTGCTGTTGTGCCAAGCCCTAGGATCCAATTGTGAATCAGAGGTTGCTTCTGGGAAGCAGAGAACTTGCTGGAGTGTTTCAAGGTGGCCCGCCTAAGACCATGAGAGAGGAGGTCCTCTTTTTTTTCCACTTTTGAAGATACATAGTGACTGTGAAGGGAAGGTAATGATATTCCCTTGGATCCTTATTTTGTGTGTCTATATGCCGGGGAGATGGCTCAATGGAATAAGCGCTTCCCTGATAAACACAAGGGCCTGAGTTCAATTTCCGGTTCTGCCCCCCCCCAACAAAAAAAAGTATATTCAAAACATTTCTTATTAACCTTTACTAGGGGATGATTCTGTCAGATGAGAGGTTCTAGAAAGAGTTCTTGCCTCAGATCTTTGGAGCAAACGTTCACTTCTGGATTCTGCTAACATTTGCCAAATGACTGCGTGTGCCAGATTCTTCTCAGACCCTTGCATCTCCCTCATTTGGTCAAAGCAGATTCCAGCAGACTCCATGCTGGGTACTAGGGACACAGATTCCCAAGATGCTGTCGCTGCCTTCAGGAATCTCCTGGAGACCAGGATTTTAATCTTGGCTTCCTCACTATTCAGCTGCCTGGCCTCAAGCAAGGTTGTTCCTTCTCTGGGGTCAGTTTCCCCATTCCAGCCAGGTCGCTGGGCTGAGCACTCCCAGAGCTCTCTGCTAGCTTTGTGACTCACAGCTGAATTTTCCCTCCTGACAGCCTGGCTGATTTTCATGGCCATCAATATTTCACCAATCATCACCTCTTTTTGTTTCCTTTGGGGACTGGAATTAAAGCTAACTGGTTTTTTCAGGTATAATTTCAACATTGTCACAGTCAATACTTCTGGATCAAACCTGAGCAGGGAAAAGGGCGGGAGTTCCCCTGACATCTCAGCAGAGTGGGGGACAATGAGTCATCCCCACGGTGTTCCTTTTCCCACCTCTGCTTTTCTGACTCAATCCCCTGAGCTGCAGCCAGCCTCCATCCACATCCTGCCTCTTCTTCTCAGCACCTGCTAATGAACACATCGATTTTCCTATTCTATACCACAACAATCATTTCAGAGATAAATGTCTCCTGTTTGTGCTTATTAAATCTGCCTCACGTTGGACAGCTGGGGGTGGCTGGGTGGCTGGGCAGTTCTGGTTTGGCAGAGCTAAATTAAGGGCCATCTGGGTCTGATCCTATCTCCATTTGCAACAGACTTCAGGACGTTGGGCCAGCCATACATCTCCAGGCCTCAGTTTCACCATCCATAAAATGAAAATGTCAGCTGGGGTATGGTATGGACTCTGGGAGGCTGAAGTACAGGTTTGACTGAGTTCAGCCTGGGCCACTTAGCAAGTCAGTGAGACCCTGTCTCAATAAACAAACAAACAAACAGCGCCAAACATACAAACTCTTATTCCCTGATACCCAAGTATCTGTTTTTTTTTGCCCAGAGCCTTCTTTCCAGCCAAATGACAAGAGGGAGGTCACTGGACTCCATGGGTGGTTAAGTGCTCTCGAAAGGCTGGTTCTGATCCTGTCTTTGGAGACTTTCACTGGCTCCAGTGGTTGGTTAGTTGCCTTAAGTTTGAATCTCATCTCAGACATCTTTCTAACTGTGTGATCTTGGATAAGTCTTTTCACTTTTCTGAACCCCATTTTCTTTATCTGTAAAATGGGCTCAGTTCCACCCAACTAATTATAGTCACTCATATGCACCAGGTATTTTTCTGATTCAAAACAATTGTATGTATTCTAGAGACATAATAATATAACATGGATCATTTACAATATCAATCAGTTACTGTATTTGTTCCTGTGCTTTGATTCATTGTCTTACAGTCTTCACAACCACCCCTTAAATTCACCTTTTGGGTGAGGATCAGAGAGGAACAGCTAACATCACTTGCTCACTTGCACATTATAGACCAGGGTTAATTAGACTTCAAAGACTTTTTTTTTTTTTTTTTTTTTTTTTTTTTTTTTACTTCTACTCCAAGCATCTGAACTGCTTGTAGCCTTCTTCTCTGCTATGGTTGGGAAGCTTCAAATTCCTCTTTGGGAAGCTTCAAATTCCTCTTTGGTTTTCCAGATGAAGCCCAGAGCCTTCATCTGGAAAAGAACATAGAGGGTTGTTACAGCCACCTCTTGTTCGCTATGGGCTGTCCATTTGTGCTGCTTTAACGTTCCTTCAGACACAGGAGGCTAGCCTTGACCTTGTGTTTGCAGTCATTGCTGGTTCTGATGGTTGATTAACCAACTCCCACTGTTTACCAACTCAACTCTGTCTGCAGCACACACAACCTCTGCCCTGGAGGAGCAGGTCACAGTGTAATGGAAGATGCGCATGGAATTATGAAGGAAGAATTGTCCCAATGGGGGTGGGGAGGTCTGGGAGTGTAGAAAAACTCAGGAGGCCTCCTGGAGGTGGTGGCAGATGACAGCTCAGCCTGGAGGTTGAGTGCCAGCTAAAGCCAGCAGAAGGAAGTGAGCCAAGTAGCTGAAGCTTGAAGCTCCAGAAGGGTCTGTAGCAGGGCTCTGGAAAGAGCTCTGGAGGGCTGCTCTGGGATGACAGCTCAGGGAGGAGGCTGAGGAGGTAGCTCTAGACAGAGACAATGGGACCTGGACTGGGGTGGTGGCAGAAGTGGTGGAATAAAGAGGATGTCTTTAATACATTTGGGGCTTGAGTCACCAGAACGCAGTGGTGGTTGGCTGAGAGTTCAGGTTTTCTCCCCATCTATGTAATTGGGAAAGGAGTGATCCCCCCATGGGAGTCCTGGAGGGCCCCGTTATGAGAGCAGATGACGAGCTTGGTGTGGGATGTGTTGACTTCTAAGGGTTGTCTTGACATTCATAGAGAGATGTTCAGGGAGCTCTTGGCTACATGGGCCTTGAGATTTGTAGAATGAGTGTCAGCACTGCCAGCTCACACTGTGATGGAGCTGCAGAGCACATAGAAGACTGGGTAGAGAGAGAAGGGGAGAGACAAGGAAATGCACAGCTCCTAGGCGAATCAAGCTGTTGCAGGTAAGAAGCCTCTTTGGAGGACAGCATCTACTTCCTGGGGCTTGTGATGTGCCTGCCAATAGTACCACCTCCATCTCAGGGCACAAGCAATATGTTCTCACAATATTATCTGAGGGCTGTTACTAAATCCATATCATATCCAATTTCTCCATTTACTGGGGGCAGAAAATACAGAAAATAGCTGTTCAGTTTGGTTACTATTTCTTTCTAAATATATTCCCTTAATGAGGCATTTGCCTGAAACACGGTCTGTTATGTATTCCGTGTTTTATAAAAGATCTCTTGGGGAAAATAACCCAGGAAACACAATTTTTCGGCACCATCTCCTTTTATTAAGAATAATGAAAAGGAAACAAGAATCATTCTCCCAGTCAAACACACTCCTGCTGCCTCTTGTTGGTGTTTTTATGACAACTTCCAGATAGTAAGGGCACCCACACCATTGATCCCACAGATGTGTCTGTTTTGTGGCTATTCTAAGTCCCATATGTGTTGAGGCAGGTGTGTGTGTGTGTGTGTGTGTGTGTGTGTAAGTAAATATATTGACTACATATATGTACATATTTCTCACATCTGAGTTTGGGGTGGTGCAAGACCTTAAAATTTTACCTCAAAAATGGGCTGTTTGCCCAGAAAAGCAATTATCCTTCAAAATGGGCAGAAAGAATAAGTAGGGTAATTAACCCAGAAGGGGAAGGCAAAACAAAGTGTTGCTGTTAATTGGAAACTCTACTCAGGAGTTTGGACATATACAGTGAGACAGAAAAATATGGTGAGGCTTTATATATAAAAAGATGTTTTACAGTCATAGATTCATTGCTTTAATACATGTATGAAAACTCTCTCTTGCTTGGAACACACATATCTCATCATTCTTGCCACTTTCTGAACTAGTTGTGAAAGTCTTTCTTTTGTATCTTTAGTTATACTGCTGTGGCTCAACTGATTCCAAATGTTTGTGTTTTGTGGTCTTTTCGACTTTGAGGAAGTGTCAGAGCTGTACAGTGCCAGGACTGTGTGGAAGTGGACAAGAAGGATATATTGAAATGTTTTGAGGAGGTTGCCTTTTCCTTTGGGTGACATTCAGCAGAAACACCATGTTTTGGATCATACCTTATAAAGACAGTCAAGAGAGAAGACTTCCAGAATTGCTTGAAAATAGAGCAAGAATGATGGGATAGGTGTGCTTGAAGTGAGGGAATCATCTTGTGAAGAATTAAGGACAGTATGAGTCCTCAAAATGATGTGGGTTCTTTTCAGTATGCAGCAGGTTTCATGCTTTCCTTCCATCCCTGTTCTCCTACTTTTGATTAACTATGAGTAAGGCCTATGACTTCCCAGAGTAAACATACAGTCCCTAGTCTTCTTTGTGGTTGTCTGTGGCTAGTATGACCCCACTATGGCTACTGGGATGTTTGGAGAGCCAGCCTGAGCTGGTGATGCCTTCTTCATCTATTTCTCCAAACTGTTGATTGAAACATAGATGTGAAGGATGGCTGAAAACATAGCATCAAACTTGGACCAAGCACTCATTGGTTAGCTTCTTTTGGAGGCAGACACTCACAAGGTGTTTAAGACGTTGCTGGGGATGCAGTTGGGTTCTACAGCCCTGTAAGGCAGAGGGAGGAGATAAGATTGGGTAAAGGAAGGCATCATTAGAGATATAGACGATGGGTTTCCATACCCCTCTTTATTTCTGTGCCAATACAGGGTGGGTATTGCTGGCCTGGTGGTGGCTCAGAGCCACAAGTTCCTTCCATTTTGGTTCTTGGACTCTGTTGTTTGAATAAACAGATGAGAAAGGGAAGGGAGGTCGGTTGCAGCATATTTTGTGAGTTGTGCCTAGTGGGGACATTCTGTCCACATTATGTTGGCTGCAACCTAGTCGGCTGGCTGTACCAAACTACAAAGGAGCCTGGCAAAAGAAATTTAGTGGTGCATCCAGAAAAATGATGGACAGGTTTGGCAAATGCTCAGCTGGTTCTTATCAGAAACTCTGAAGATGATTTTCACACTTCGAGAAAGGCCTGAATGGCAGCCTTGGAATAAACTAGGTCTTTATTCCAAGTGTATCAGAACCCCATGTGGACAATGTCCCTCTGGTCCTGGCTTGTGTAGAAGCATAAAGCCTTCCTTATCTAAACCTCTGCTAGATTATTTATAATCCAATCCTAAATGAGGAGAGACACAGAATAGTGCTAAGTGCAGGGGTGTGGGTGCTGAGATTGAGTAGCACAAGGAGGGGCAGTTATTCCAGCTGCAGGGACCATGGTGGGTATATGGAGCTGGAGGTAAATGCATCAAGGTTGGAAGGATCAGCAGGGGTTGACCAGTTACCAAGGGCAGCAGTAGGAAGATCACCCAGTGTCTGGCATAGGTGGTGTTTTGCATGGACCTATGGACTAACACATGAATGCTTTCTTGATGAACTCTCATGAGGTAGGAGACCTTTGAGAGAAGGAGGATGTCTCTTTTCTTCTGAACCTGGTTGGTGTGGAAAAGAAGTGGATACATTAATGTATAAAATTTGTTGCAAGCAGCTTCCAAGCAAGCTGACAGCAATCCCCTGGCTCCCATCATCTTCCCCCATACACCTCTAGTACTTTCCCTGCAATGCAGTGCTCTATTTATGACTTGATATATTTGATGCTCCTCTTGACTGCAAGGTCAACAACTTTGTTTTCTTCATTTTTCTGCCCTTATTAAGCTCAGCCTGGCACATGGAGCCCTAAACAAATATTTGCCAAATGAGTGAACAAACACACAAGTCCGTTTTGTCACAAAAGGCTAAAAAAGTCATCCTGCTATTGAACTGAAATCTATTTCTTCCACCCATCCAGCTTGGTTTATTGGGTGCTGTTGATATTCAAGCCTCTTGTGTTAAAGGCAGAAGGTGGCCTATATAGAAGACAAGAGAAACTCTGCCCACCCTTTGGAGCTCTCCAGAGTAGCTATCCCCTTTCCCAATACCCCAACAAAGAAGAAATAATTTTTGCTCAGTAATTGGATCTGAACCTGCCTGCCCCCTTGGATGCAGGGTGTTATCCCCAGGTTTGCCCAGTCCAGGCAGAGGAAAACATGCTCCTCTCCAGGAGTTTCCAGGACAGCTTTTGGCTCTTAAGATTTTGAGGCAGAAGTTCAAGAATTTTCCCTTTACCAATAGAAGTAGCTCTAGTCTAGGAGACTACTTATCACCCATCCATCCATCCATCCATCCATCCATCCATCCATCCATCCATCCATCCATCCCGTAAAGTAAGCATCAGTCCAGGCACTAGGAGAGCTTCTGGATGTAGAGATAAGCAAAGGGACAGGGTATAGCAGATGTTTCACCAACTGAGGACCTTACTCCTCCCTCTACCAGAACAGCTGTCAACTGCCAACACCTGAGATGTTCTACTGAGGGCTTTTACTAGCTTCTGGAGCTCTTGCCTGCATGTCATAAGGGCTGGCAATGCTAGGAATCAACCAGTGGCAGGAGAGAGATGATATATAAATATTCTAGTTTCTTCACCCACCACACGGGTGCATTCATTTGTTCAGTGTTAGGTTGAAATGGATCCTAACTGCTGCACCCAGTTGTGCAAGAGTAGATGCTAATAGCTCCCCCTAGAGCTGCACAGAAGCTCTGATGGGATTCCTTCAGAAATTTTCTGGAAAGAAACAGAGGTTGGAAACACTCATATTTTCAGAAGGTCCAGCTGGTTGCAGACACTGGCCAGGAAGTAAGTTTGCATGAACCATCTCACCTAATTCTCAGTTCAGTCCTTAGAGGCTGGCGTTCTGGTTCACCTTTGGGCTGCAGAGATGGACAGACCCAAGAGCACATATCCAGGGATGACTGAGCCAAGATTTTGCCTTGGTTCTTCTCAAAGCAACCCTGACTGATGGCCTCTTCCACCAGGTCTTGCACTGAGCTTTGCACCACCCATTTAGAAATGACCATGAGTGTTGATAATGGTCTTTTTGATATTCTAATGGGACAACTACAGTGACTCAGTGAACAGCAGTGATGGCCTCCAAGTCACACACAGTGGGAGCTGGGATTCGATTCCACCTACCTGACCCTGAACTGTCTACTGTCTCCTCTCTATCAAGCTGCCTGTAAGCCACATGGGATGTCAACTGTAGGTGAAGTCCTCTGTAGGTGGTGCCCATCAGGCAGTGTCCTCCCCCATGCTAAGGTGTTCCAAGCCAAGAGCAGTGCTGTAGTACAGTCTCATGGTTAGGAAACAGTCTCGGATGTGGCCTAACTCATGTTTGAATCCTGGATGCACCAGCTTGAGCTATGTGTTCTGGGCAAGCCATGGACTTTCTATGAAGCTCATTTTCTCATCCATGAAATGGGGATAATAATAGTAGTTACCTTGTGGAGTTCTGATGAGATTAAATGAAAGAATACAAACAGGGATGGAGAAATAGCTCAGCAGTCTAAGTGCCTACCTGGCAAACACAAGGACCCACATTTGATCCCTGGTATTGCATGCCATGCTGGCCCCAGAACCCCAGGGCACACCATGCCAGCCACCAAAACTGGGTGTGGTGGCACATGTCTGTAATCCTAGTGCTGAGGAGGCCGAGATAAGAGGCAAACTATGAGTCTGAGATGTGTAATGAGATTGTGAAATAATTAAATAATTTAAAAAGAATACAAGTAAAGTGCCTGGCACAGAGTGGATGTTTACAAACATGATTTCATTTCAACCTTACGAGTTCATGAGATTGGCAAAATGATCTCTGATTTTGCAAAGAAGGGTAGATTATAGAGAGGTCAAGTAACTCACCTAGAGCCACATAGCTGGTGGCAGGGCTGAGCAGCCTGCCTGAGGTTAGTGTTTCTCACCACCACCCAAACCATTTCCCTTTGTTCGGACCTGGACCGTGGTTGCCACCTACCCTTGTCCTTCATCCTCTATGTCAGGGCCAGCCCTGGAGGCCAAGGCTTCTTGAAGTAGCAAGGCTACTTGCCAAACAGTATCTGTGTCCCTCATAGCATGTCACATCTTTTCCTGCCATCATGGCCTGCCAGTGGGAAATGTCCAGCTCTGGAATCATGCTGTCTCCATCCCAAGCCCCAGACTACACTGCTGTAGCCCATTCCATGGGGACCCTACAGCCCTCCAGAATGCCTGACAGAGGGCTCATCCCATCCATACCCTACACCCATCTCCTTCTCTTTGCACCAGCACTTAGCAACGACACATCTTTTAGACTTTGAGCCCTGCTGTAATATTAAGGCAGTAATTTATACACTTGGCTCCCGAGCTCCTGGCTGTTTCAAAGGCATTGATCACCCCGAGTGCTCATACATGATTCAGGCTTACTCCTCCAACTCCTCTGCCAGCTATTGATTCCAATGACATTATTTATCAATTACGAAAGGTTTATTCCTCACTCGCTCCTGCACAAAAGAATCCACGCATTTATTTTACAGCATGATTTATTGACATGTCACCATGCATTACATGGAAAATTGAATTTTTGGAGGCTGGAGCACCTTAGGAAATTTCACAGGTTCAATTAGACAGGAGAACATCAAAGAGTTTAATGATACAATTTCTCATCCATTTGCTGCTGTACTAGGGGAGCTGGGAGTGAAGCCCCAGACCAGGTCATCAAGAAGCCACAGATTATCCTGTAGCTCAGCTGCGCCCCCTCAAGACCAAGTCCTCCCCGGTTGAAGCCACCTCACACACTTGGCTCCGGGATTTTATTTATGACTCTAGAGGTCAGAATATTTCTTTATGCTGTATTCACCCTTTGTCCCCAGAGCCATAAACCTTTCCTGGTGCTGTTAGAGAGATGTGAACAGATCTTTCCTTGAACTATGGATAAAAAGAATAAGGGCCACCTGGGTTGGAGGAGGAGTGGAAGAGAGAAATCATGTTTAGAACCTCCTTATAACATCTTCCTATCCAACAGAACAAGAGAGCCTAGCTCACTTTGAGATCCCGCTGGGAGCCTTCTCACACCCCCAGGGAGACTCAAGACCTCCCCCATGTGTTTTTTATAGCGAGGGTGTATGTGGTGAACATGGATGAATAATGCAGCCTTCT
The DNA here is from genome assembly GCA_002564285.1 of Tympanoctomys barrerae. Taxonomy (NCBI): domain Eukaryota; kingdom Metazoa; phylum Chordata; class Mammalia; order Rodentia; family Octodontidae; genus Tympanoctomys; species Tympanoctomys barrerae. Next base: position 10,285 of record NDGN011545090.1, read on the forward strand.
CGTAGACTGGAACTCCCTGAGGGTGGCACGTAGGACTGTCAGTTGTCAGCTCAGCAGGATTCCCACTTGTGGGAACTTTCCATTCTGTTTCTGAGAACTTTGTTTGCAAGAACCCTTTCTGCATAAGAATCTGGCTTTGAGTTGGCCAGTGAGAGCCACTTGCAGGAGCTTTAGATGGCGCTTCTCCCTCCTGGTGCTAAGAGGTGGCAGCCCCATGCATCTCGCCCTGAGTCTCCACTGAGACTCAGGCTGCTGAGTTAGTGAATACCATGAATGCTGCCCTCTCTACCTGTTGTGGAATTGTAGGCTGAAATTTCAGCAGTTGTTTCTCTTGTCCTGAAGCCGGTACCTTCATGCCTTTGTTTCCCTACCCTCTTCTGCACATGTGTGAGTTCTGTTGCTCATGCTGAAGCTTTTGTTTCTATTATCCTTAGGGTGGGTTCATTTTCCTGATGTGGCTTCAAACTAGCACCACAGTGGAGACATCTGTTTCACTTTCCTTGTAGTCCTTGAGGTCAATTGTACAAAAGATGATGGGTATCTAATCCATATATGTTGCTTTGGTTAATGAACAAAGACTCTCCCTCTCCGCTGGCTGGTTAGCTCCTTTGAGATCTCACCTCCTCTGAGAAGCTTATAGTCTTTCCAAGTGGGTTGAGGGTGCTCTGCTTCCATAATCACAGCGGTAGTAGTTCTGGATGATAAGCATCTGTTTTCATGGTTATCTGTAGTCCAAGTGGAGGGCAAGCTCTGTAAGCCTAAGGAAGACTCGTGGTGATCCTTGTTCATGTCTAAAATGCGGCCACATGCAGGGTTCTAGTAGAGATTTATGGATGGAATGAGTTATTTATTTGCCTTTCTATCACTCCTGGGTACTAGTACAGGATATGTGGGTGACTACATTCTTTCTCATCCATCCTCTGGTCCATCCAATAAATCCATAGGCTGGGTAAGTCATAGCTTCCCTGGAAGGAAACTGCTACCCTATCAGGACTTTCACTCCCTGGAAAAGTGAAACCCTCTGAACTGGCTTGGAGTCAGCACTTTCCCTGTCGAGGGTGCGTTCCACAAACCCAAACCATATGGACTGGAGAAGAAACATTAGAAACATCAAAAGGAAAACAATAATGAAATGTCTATTTGGAGCCAATATAGTAATAATCCAACAAATTAAATATTAAAGAAGCAAATGGCATCTATAATTGTCAAAAGCTAAAACTTAGCATTGAAATTAGTGTCTGAGATGTTTGAGGATGACTGATCATTTGGATTGTTAACACTGCCATTCATTTAATCAACGCTCTGTTTTCTAAAATGGGCCAGCGATGAATTTATATCCCTTTGTAAGTGTGATAAAGACACACGTCACTTGCTGCGGATACACTTTTAAGGAAGAGATTCATTCCCATAAGGCTAGCCTTGAAGCCCATTTCTCTAAAGTGAATTAGATTTTTCTCATTGATTTACATGATTAAATTAAAGATGTGTTCTCGTGGGGAAAGTTGACCAATAAATGGAATTAAAAAAAAAA
>NDGN011545091.1:7350-18152 GCA_002564285.1 Tympanoctomys barrerae
AGAAGAGAAGAGAAGAGAAGAGAAGAGAAGAGAAGAGAAGAGAAGAGAAGAGAAGAGAAATTATTGTGCAATATGTGGCGGATTGCCAACTGATGGTCAATTTCTTATATCCAGGTGAACTAAGGTAGCATGGTGCTGGGTGTGCAGGCCCACCTGAAAGTTGTTGCCAGCAGTTCAAGAGACAGAAAGAGAGAACAGTGTGTGGCAGCACAAGCCTGTCATCACAGATAACTTCAGAGGCTGAAGCAGAAGGATCCTTGTGATTTAGAGACCACCCTGGGCTGCAAAGTGAGCTCAGTCTAGCCTGAATTGCATAGTGAGACCCTGTCTCAAACACATACACACACACACACACACACACACACACACACACACAGACAAAAGGCAGAATAAGAGTAGCTATAGGCAGGCTGTCAGGGAAGCTGAGAGCTGCTCATTCTCTTGGGACATTCTGTTGGAGGACCACGTCCCGCTGGCTTTCCTGATGAAATTGACTGTTCTCCTTGGAGAAGGAGCTTGGGTCTTCCTTGTTGCAGAAATTGGCTGCAGTTCACTTTGGGGGCACTGCGGTCTTCACCGTGAGCATTGCTTCCTGACTCCAGAGGGGAAGATGGTGCCTACGCAGCCTCCTAGGACAGCTAGTTGTGCAGGCTTCCTGATGAGAACTGAGTTTTGCTCATTGCTGGAGGAGTTAAGGATCTCCCTGTGGCTGAGGCTGGTTGTGGTACTTTCGGGCAAGCTCTGGGCCTTACTTTGAGCATTGCTTTCTTGCTCAAGTGCAGACCCCTCGGCCTGTTGGCACAGATCCTTCCTCTCACTGGCACAGACTTTCTGGCTTACACCACTGACCTCTGGGCCTTCCCAGCACAGATCTGTGAAACAGGCCTGCAGGAGACATTGTTGTAAGCTCTAGATCTTCAGCTGGACTCATGCATGCCATTATTCTGGGATCCAGAATCTCAGCTGGAGTCTTTGGTCTTTAATGAATCAACAGATTTTTCTGCATGCTTTGTATATGATTTTTTTCGGTGACTTACTATAAAATAATCTTATAAATGTGTGTCCTGTATTGTATTATTTCCTTGCAAAATTCCAAATGAAAGCCATAACCTTACATTTTGTAAAACTAACTCATAGTCCACTGTAAAATATATACATTATTAATTAGCTGTTTAAATAAAATTCAGAATAAAATTCCTTCTTGTTTTTACTTCATAAAATATTTTTAGAATACAGTATCAGAACATTCACATATTTAATAACCAAATCTTCTTAAATATCTGTTTTCTTTGCTGTTAAGCCTATAACAGCTAAAATTTCTTTTGCACAATGAATTTTTGAAAAGTTTTCAAAAGCAATGCCAAACAAATCAAAATTATTTTTTTAATATTAAGATTTATTTACTATTAACTAAATGGAAAACCAGATACATATATGGATACTTAATAAAATATAGCACAAGTTTCATTATGTTTTAGCCAATTGATTTGTTTCACAATTTAGACAGACTATGGCATTCTTCATGTGTTTAGTACAGGATCTACAGGATCTCAATACACAGATCAGACTCATACTGGTCCTCGCGTTTTCAGCACTGTAAGTCCTGGGATTACAGGTGTGTTATACCACGCCCAGTATCCTTGGCCTTCTCTCAGGCCTCAGAGGCCAGGTGGGCATGGGCCACCAGGGATTGAACCCTGGTCCCTGCACCTGCCTAAGCAGGTGCTTTAGTCCACTGAGCTTATCTAGCTGGCCCTGTAGCTCTTTTTATTTTATTTTTTTTTTTAGTTACAACATAAATTTTATTTGCCTCATTATTATTGGTTAAAGAAATGAAAATGTCCACATTTGAACTATTTTATTTCTTCACATAAATTGCTGATTTTGTCTAATATTTGGTATTGTCATAAAGCTAAAAAGCACTAAACCAAACATGCATTTTAAAATAAATGATCCATTTTGTTTTGCACATTGTAAGTCTGGCTTTCTTTTTTTTCTGCATTCTGTTTGATAGCAAAATGCAAATTTAAAATGTACTGATTAAAATGTATTAAATTCACAAGGGTATTCCTGCTTAACCAGATATCCACACACTATACATTTATACATGTAAGTAAAAGAAATGTTATGCTGTAGATAATATTTCCACTAATATCATACATATTATATGTGCATAATGTATATACATATCCAAGAATACTACATACATATGATGTGTATACATATCCATGCATGTCCTTGCCTTTACACATATAAATCTACATATGTGATACATGCATATTGTATATATGTGTTAGCTTTCCTGATGGGAATTTTTGAGTTTGTAAAATTCAGTGACATTTCAGTAAAATAAATATTGAACATGAAAATAGTATATAAATTCATCCTTGTGCTGGCCAAATAGCTCAGTAGATTAAAGCACCTGCAAGCAGGTGCAGGGGCCACAGGTAGGATCTCTGGGCCTGTTCTGCTGGCTCCTCCTCCAGGGTGTGCTGAGACAGCAATTGAGACTGGGCATGGTGGCGCAAGCCTGTAATCCCATCTCTTGGAAGGCTGTAAACAGGAAGATCACTATGAGTCCAATCTAGTAGTGAGACTCTGAACACGTTGCAGACCCTTCCCTAAAATACAAATAAATAAATAAATAAATAAATAAATAAATAAATTCATCTTCAATGGAACTTAAAATCAAGGAACTCTAGAGTATATATATATATATATATATATATATATATATATATTGTTATTTGTTTGTTTCTAAGTTGAACTCAGGATCTTGAACTTGCCAGGCAGGCACTGTGCCAATGAGCTATATACCAGCCCCAAAATATTATATCGTACTTATATGTAATTAAATGTTAGCAAGAGTTAAACTATTTCAAAATTCTATCCAAAGTTTCTTACCTGTAGTTACCTCTACACTTCCACAAAGCAAAGATCAGTTTGACATAAGGTTATAGTTGACTAAGCATAACAATGAACAGGAGTACAAGTGAAATGCCCCCATGGTTCCAAGCAGGAATGGCCCACCTTTTCTGACATTTACTGCCTTCTGTGCTTCTGCAAGCCTTTCTTCTCTGCTGGCTTTCATTGCTGCAGATTCAGAGTAAAATTTCCCAAGTGATTATTTCTTTTTTGAACTGATACTACAAAAGAGCAACTCTCAGTTTCTTTTTTTTAAGTGTCATGAGTTTTTAGCACATAGGCAATGCTGAAAACATAAATGTCTCTGCAGAAGTCATCCTGTCATGCCCTTTATTGATATGTATCGGCATCCTAGGAAATGTGCGAAACAGCAAGCAGTAGAGATTTAGTCACTCTCAAAGTGAAAGCGCACCCCACCAGCAGCTTGTTGTCTGTGTTATTGGACAAAGAGAATAAGAGGGGAAAGATGTGCGGAGAATCAGCCTCTCTGAAACTATAATGGAAGGTAAAGCAGAAGTGTAAAACAAGATGACCAACTGTCAAAAAGACATGATCACCTTTGCCATTTATTTCTTAAATGACAGTTGCTTCTTTTGGATAATAGTGCAATAGTAAGCTAATAAACAGAATATTTTTTCAAAACCTCACAAAGTTATTATATGTGTATATGTGCACAGATGTTCAAATGTTAATCTAATTAGAAATACCTTGTAAAAAATTCATGTAAGATTGATAATAAATTTCATAAAAATCCCTGAATTGTATTTAAACCAAATTGTATGAAATTTTATACCATTTTCTCATTATTCATTTTTTATATTTAAATTTGAAGCAAATTATGAAAGTCATATTCTAAGAGAGTTAAGTATTTAGAGCCAAAGACAAGTTTCCTCCCTTTGCTCATCTCATTCTACCTTCTCAGAAGCATCGGATCTGACGTTATAGATATGTTCTTAATTCCTTTGGTTGTCACTTTATATATGAAGAATATGCACTTCCATTGTATTTGGATTCATTAGAGTCAGTGATTATTGATTTTTTATATCACCTCCATAGTTTTGATTTCATAATTTTTGGAATATTCACATAAGACTACATAACAAGAATTCCATTAATCACAGTACGAACTTTAAAAACCTTCACCCTATTTTGCACATTAAATGACAATGTTGTTACCCATTCTTCTTCCTCTTTTATTTTTTCTGTGTTTCTATACCTGTCAGTTAAGGGAAAAATGACAAATATTTATCAGGGAGGACCTACTTATACCTGTACATGATAATCATTTTGTTATTAATTTATAAGACTATAAAAGTATGAAACAATACAGACATGAAATTTAGATGATGATAACATTCAGTGTTATGCCAAATAATTTCTCATGACATTTCAAATTCAATAAATCCAATTCACACCACTTATACACTCTGTGGAGATTTTCCTACTATCTCATTGAAGGGCTTTTGTTTTCCTGTTTCTTAAAGTAGCCCAAGTCATAATACCATTTGTTTATATATAAGCCTTGTCTTTCTATGCAGGCCTTTTGTTTCGTAAGGTTCCAGAACCTTGCTACTTCCACCCACCTGGACTTTCAAACATTACTGGACATTCAGCAGCCTCACATTTTCTTCGCCTTGAAGTCTGCTTCTTTTCCCGACCATGCTTGCACCCCACGTACACTGTTCATTCTCTAGGCCGCTGATGGAGAACCATTTAGAGACAAGTGCTCAAACCGCAACCAAAGCCCACTTATATATCCCAAATTGTCAACAATACAATAAAAAATGAATACTGAGCTTACAGTGTGTCAAAACCAATTCACACATCAACTCCACACATGTTTTGTCTTAACATAAAAACTCAAGCACATGCAAGCCACAGGTTTGCCAGCACTGCTCTAAGCCTCCCTCGAGCTCTTTATCTGGAAATCTCTATTTTCATTTTCTTGACCTTAGCCTCGTCTTTCCCTTGGGTACTGGACAAACATCTTTCCTCTGTCCTGCTGCATCCTTTGATTCAATACTTTGAGTCACACATTAATATCCTAAGACAGAAAAAGAAAAACTTTGCGGTTAGGATTTCTGGGTTTTTCATACATGAAATATCTTTGTTATATTTTCACACTTTGCTGGTAAGTTGTTTAGATATAAAATGCAAGTTGCAAACTATTTTCTCAAGATTTGTAACAGTGTTACCATGTTTCTTTTAACAAACATAGTCTTCATAAAGGTCAATTTTATTCTTTTCAGCAATGACATGAATTTTAGAATGCAATCTTTTTTTTCCTCTAGTCCTTTATGCGGGCCATTTCTGTTTTTACCTAGATTTATTGAAGACAATACAATCATTATTTCAAACCAGCTCTTGCTAGTCCCATCCTGTACCCCTGTCATTTCTTGACCCTTCAGGCTTCCAGGTGAGATAGTTCCGTGTTGCAATAGAAATGTACGAAAATACTGCTAATTGTCGATTGCTCTCCTCCGCACTTTGGTAATAGTCTCTGTTGTGGTTTACACAAAAATGATGTCCAAAGCTGTCATGAATTCAGAGGCAGGGCATTTGGAAGGCATTTGGATGATGAGTACTAGAGCTGATATTGTGGTTAGGAGGCGAGGTGTGTCGTGAAACCTTAGTGCATGGGGCAGGGCTCGGGAGCGCAGATCTCCTCCCTGGTGCCTCCCCCTCTCTTTGCTTTCTGCCCACCCAGATATCAGCTGCTCTGTGCACACCAGGCCTCTCCACTTGCCAACCGTGGACTGCACACCTAACTTAAAGACAAACTTCTCTCTTTAAACTGTGTATGTTGGGTATTGTATCACAGGCACACAAAAAGAGACTAAGGCGGGCCTCCGTTGCACTTCACGTCACCAGTCTGGTTGGATGGAGCAGGATTTCTGTCAATTGTTGGTAAAGCATGTAGCTCACGGGTATAACTTCATACCTTGTTGCACTAAAATAAGAAAACTAATGTTTGAAGACAAGATCCTCCCTTTGTATATAGTTATGTAGCTTGTTTCTGGTACTGGATGGAAGTGGCTAGCTAGAAGAGTCCTACGGTACAAGCACATATCTGATGGCCCACCTCCAGCTTCAGCGTCTTCCTCCCTGTAACACGCACACACACTGAGAACTGAGCCCTGCGCCGTCTGCTGTGAGGTTTGCTCCATCTCCTCTTCAGCCCTCTCAGGAGCTTTGCAGACTTCGCTCCCGTTCAATAATTCTTTGAGTCTCAGGAGGGAAAAAATATAATTGTATTTCTTCTATTTGCTTTATTGAACTGAATATTTCTCTTCTCCCAGTTTACTTTAAATAGAAGCATAGAATCTCCTTTTTTACTTATTAAAATATAAAACCCTTATGATTTATAAAATTTAATCTCTATAAAGTGTATCCTCTAGGCATTCTTATTCCTAACTTTTGTTCCTCTCTGCTGATTTTATTTAGCTCCCATTAGTAACAATTTCTATTTGTCTCCCCTGAGTCTTTGCTGCATTTCTTATTGTAAAAATAAATACATATCTTAATTAAACATAAATATCTAATGCATGTTTATGTCCTTTTCTTCTGTATTTTTAATTAAGGAATTTTGAAAACAATTTCTATGAGTTTATAAGTTTTATTTGATTATATTAGTGTAGATATAACACATTTTACTCAATATTTCCTTATTGCTAAGCATTTGAATTGTGTACCATACTATGTTTTTTCTTAAGAACAAATTTGTAGTTTAGGGTGGATAACTTTATGATAGATTATTAGAACTAGGTTTGCTTGATCAAATTAAAATTGTTATATATAGGAAGGTACTCCTGTTACATCTTGCATTCATCTCTGTAGGCACTGCATGATTTTCACTCCCATACACTCAACCACAGTGTGTTGAAGGCTTTTATAGCAACGTGATAAGTGAAAAATGACATTTTGTATGATCTATTTAAGTATTTTGTCAGTGAGATTATTTCTCATCGTTTTAGAATCATAAGAAAAATTACTGGGCTGGCCAAAGAGCTCAGCAAACTAATGCACCTCCTTAGGCAGAGTGCAGCAGTGTGGGTTCAATGCCAAGTTTGCCACACCAGCCCTGCCCTGGGGGAACACTGAGACTGTGATTGAGATGGCACGGTGGCGCACGTCTGTAATCCCAGCTCTTGGAAGGCTGAAAATAGGAGAATCACTACGAGTCTTATCTACATAGTGAGACCGTGTAGACCCTGCACTACCTACAACCAAAAAAGAAAAATTATTGAGAGAAGAGTAAGTGAAAAATGAAATGTACTAAAATATTAATGTTCCTGGGAATACTATCAAGTAGTGTAGAGGATTTGTAATGTATTTTTAAGTGGAAAAAAAACCTTAAAGAATAGCAAATGATTTTTTATTTTTCTTGAGTTTGAAAGAACGTTATAATCTCTATAAACTCTTCATAATAATGGGAATATAGAAATATTTTAGAAAAAATGAATATGTTTCATTAAATTTATTTTATTTAACCTATGGCAATATGTTTATGCTATTTATAAATTTTATGTAATAAATAATAAATTTAATTAGCCATTTATAATGATTACATCAAATCCACAAGTACACTTTTAACTGTACTTTAATGCATTTATTTTCATGTGCATAACATATAAAGATGGCAACTAAAATGGCATCTTTGATTAGGGTAAAGGGAAGGTATAAGGGTAAAAGAAAATTTTCTGCTCTTCTTAAAAGTTTAGCTGTTATTTTTATTATCCTGCAATTAATATCTCTTTCTTCTGCAAGGGCTGGTGAGATAGCTCAGTGCACTAAGCTCCTGCGCAAGTACCGGGCGTGGGGTTCAATCCCAGCACACATGCAGTGCAGGCTGCACCCCAGGTGCACTGAGCTGGCCACTGCGCCCAGGCAGGGTGGTGCACACCTGTAATCCCAGCCCTGGGCTGGCTGAAAACAGGGGGACCACTACAATTCCAAGCTGCATAATGAAACCCTGTACCAAATACACTAAAACAATATGTGTCTATAAAAAGAAATGGAATCTATGATTTTGTAGCAAAGTAAAGCTTGTAGGAGTTGATACCAGTGGTCATGATTTTTTTGACAGATAACGAATTTTAAAATATGCCCTATAATTAATTAGCAAAATGTTAATGCTTTCATTCTCCATTTTATACTTTTTTCAGTTTACTTTCAATGTAGTTGGAAAGGATATTCACTTCCTCCACAACTACAGTGAGGTTTTTCTGTATGACTTTTGATGACAAGATGAATTTCTTTATTTGTTTAATTATGCCTAGCTAAATATTCAGAAGATGATGAAATCAAGAAATTATGTTTGAATTAATATTAAATAAGCATTTTAAGGATCTGATATCATAAAATCACAAGTATAATAAATTATTATGTGATTCCAACTTCTCGTGGCACCTAAGATCCCCCAAACACTGGCTGACATTGCTTTCATATAAAGTGTGTTTAAGCATCTGAAGCCTGCGAATGTGCTGTTTACAGCTTTCTAGAGGAACAGAACCACTAGAATATGTACTTATCTGCATATGATTATAAAAACGTTTCTCCATTCTTTTCCAGGATCTGAGGCTGGATCGTCTCACCAGGGCCACTTGTGGGTGGAGAGCTAGAGGGTTCAGTATTTACTTAGTCTCAAACACAAGAAGTCTGAGAACGAGAGAGACCAGGATGTAATCAAGGCCTTTCTGAGGCTGGAGGGCTGCTGGCTCACGGGAGAGTCGCTGTTGTGCATTTCTCTCCAAAGGCTGAAGAAGTCGGAGTCTATCTGGCTATGGATGTGGCAGAGGCAATAATGCACCTGCTCACGCACAATCCAGTGCTGGCTAGCTTCCTCTTTCATCTGCTTTTGTTCTATCCAGGCTTCAGGCCAGCTGGATGGCACTGTCTGCATTCAGGTAAAGCTTTATCCTGCTCACTTTCCTTGCTTACATGCCAATCAGCTCTGGAAACACTATCAAAGGCACACCCAGAAGTATGTTTTGCAAGTCCCTTGGGTGTCTTTCAGTTCAATCAGATTGGTAAGATTAATCATCACAATGACTATGTGTTTGTGAAATATACATGCAAACCATTCATTAAACATTCTTGGCTAGTTTCTATGAAGTTACTGTACTATAAAATGGACATACTCAATGAAGAAAACACATAATTATCCCCTCCTTAAGCCTTATTCTATAACACAACACATAGAATGAATAAACAAAAAGTCAATGACAAAAATTTTATTTGTGATAAAAATCTAAATTGGATGAAATAAAAATTCAGATGAACTTGACCAATTGTGAAGACCTTTGAACAGACTGCCTATTACAAAACAATATTAAATATATGCAGATATAATTTCAAAGTCCATTAAATTTGTGTATATATACATACATATATGAATATAAGATAAAAGACTTAAAATAGCAAAATTAAATTATATTATGCAATATTGTAGCAATTTAAGAACATTTTAAAAATTGGAGTTAATAACATAGTAGTATTAAAGTAAAATATGTAGTTTAGGGGGCTTGTGGTTAGCTCAGTTGTTTAAAGTGCCTTTTTGTGCAAACTCAGTCAGGTGCAGGCGACCACGGTTCGATTCCCAGCTCTACAAGCTGTACCAGACCAGCCATTAAGGCAGCCTGAGATAACAACAACAAAAAAATCCTAAAATTTTGAGACTGTGTGTGGTGGCACACACCTGTACTCCCAGCAGCTAGGAGGCTGAAAGCAGGATGATCACTATGAGTCTGTTCCAAGTAGTGAGATTCTGTAGAGTCTGTAGACCCTGTCCTAAATACAGAAAAATAAAATAAAATATATATATTTTTAAATAAGAAACAGGCGAGAAGGAAGAATTTGAGGAACTACAATAAAAATTAGAGTTCTTTAAAAACACAATTGAAGAAATCTACGCAGTGGTACCGAGACCAGGTGATATTTTTCCTTTAACTTCTACTTACTTAACAAGGATGGTCTCAAAGTTATTGAAATATTTTCCCAATTAGAGGGGGAAAAATAAAACCTTCATTGGCAATGTGTCCGGGTAAGTATTGCTATAATTTGAACTATTAATGTATAAAATGCATAAATTGACTTTGTTACTTGCTATCAACAGAGATTTTATTGGTAAGACATTTTTGTAACTTATATATTAAAAAGGATCCTCTTTGAAGAGTATTTATCTTAAGAATCTGAAATATCAGGCAGAGGAGAGAGAGCTCAGTGGACTAAGCTCCTGCTTAGGAAGCACAGGGACCAGCGTTCCATCCCTCACACCGCATGTTGTGCCTGCCCGCCACAGAGGTACTGATTCAGCCAAGCACACCCAGATCGGAGACACCTGCCTGTAATCCCAATGCTGAGGAAGCTGAAAATGGGAGGAGTCTTACAAGTCTGAGCTGCACAGTGAGACCCTATACCAAATACATGAAAAAGAAAGAAAAGGAAAAAAAAAAGAGTATCAAGTATCACAAAATTTGAGATATTCAAAATAACAAAATAATCTATTATAATGGTTGTATCACAGATTAAAAACTTAGAAATTTTTTTTTTTTTGGTTGAACCTGGGATTAAACTCAGGCCTTTGCGCTTGCCAGGGAAGTGCTTATTCCACTGAGCCATCGTCCCGGGCCCTAGAAATTCTTGATAAAATTAATCATTTAAAATTTAATATTTCTTTGTCAATACCACTAACCTTAAATTAGACATGATAATTGTAGTGGTTGATGTACTGTGTTGTTTTGAGAAGTTCAGAAGCTTAACTAAGTCACTCAGTAGCTCCTGACCACAGGGTAGAAAGGGACTACTCTAAGGTATAAGGTGGCTCATCACTCAGAGGATATATCAGGGAAATGAGAAGGACGGGGCTTCCATTTCTT
>NDGN011545092.1:0-17169 GCA_002564285.1 Tympanoctomys barrerae
GAACTCAGGCCCTTGCGCTTGCCAGGCAAACACTTATTCTACTGAGCCATCTCCCCAGCCCCTCCATCAGAATATCTTGAGCATGTAACCCCAGAGAGTAGGCTAGTTTTAGTACACATATTAAAATTTTGAAAAGATATTATTCTCATTTTTTTGAACTAAATAGTATATGGCTATCTTAATATTCCTTTACATGCACTCTTTGTTCTGCATTTTTATTAGTGCTTGTTTGCAGTATGCAGTGACTGCATTCCATACGTGGACTTGGTTCATGGACATAACACACATTCTTTTTCTGTTTCTTCCCTTCCATTTCTATCTTCTCCTCTACCCTCCTTCATCTGATTTCCTACATTCTATGTTTTTAGAAACTGTGTATTTAGATTGCTTTTTTTTTTTAGAGAGAGGTCTTGCTGTGTAGTTTAGGCTGGTCTTGAACTCACTATGCAATCCAGGCTGCCCTCAAACTCATAGTGATCCTCCTACCTCAGCCTCCCTAGTCTTGGGGTTACAGTCCTGCACTACAATGCCCGGCTGCCCATATATTTGGACATGCATGCTATGGAATTTATTATTTTATCTCAATCAAAATTCATGAAAACAAATAAAGTGTCACAAAATTCTTGAAGTAATAAAAATCTGGGAAACCTTTAGTATATGTAGGTGCCGTTAGCACTATACTACCCTCAGGTAAGTTTAGTGTCTTACTTATAGATATTTAATAGCTATCATCATTCAATACAAATATGATGAAATGATATCTGCCTTGTATAAAAATGTTAGGCATACATCTGTAAAAGCATCTGTAAGAAATATCTTTCCTTATTATTTCATTCAACAACAAAGTGTGGAAAAATGAACAATACTGACATGTTTTAAAAGCATAATAAGTTTTCTTTGATTCAAATGCTTTCCATGTTTGGCTTATCATAACTCTCACATTTGTTTTATCCATGACTAGATGACAATTTTATAATAGCCAGGATTTCTTCATTATAATCAATTTTCAGAAAGTAAGGAATTGTATTAGGCACTGAATGAATGTTACTGAAGAATAAGGAAAAATCATTATTCTTAACTTAGACCATGTTGCTATTTGATATTGCAGAGGGACTTCACAGCTAATTTATACATTTTCTCCAGCATTTTAACAACTAAATACAGTTGCACAACTTTCAATAAGGACTTTATAATTTTCATGACTATACTGGGTATATATCAAACATTTGAAGCCAAGACTTACAAATGCTATTGAATAAATATTTATTAATAGCTATTTTGTCGAAAGCAGCATATAGGGGAAAGGTCACCACAAGGTGAATAACACATTATTCTCTCCAGCAACAACTTTAAAGTACAGAGAGTAGAAACACTGCACAACCTGTATTGTTCTCAATAAAATATTCCAACTGGAATATCACTTTAGCTTGATGGGAAATACAAGTATACTTATATTTTTGATTTAAGAAAAGTTAATTGAGATGCTACCTGTGGTAACAGAAACTCTGCTCTTAATGTCACCTGAAATAGTGATATTAGGGGTATTTATTTATTTATTTGGTACAGGGTCTCACTACGAAGCTCAGACTCATGGTGATCCTCCTGTCTCAGCCTCCCCAGCACTGAGATTACAGGCGTGGGCCAGCACATCAGGTTTCGGTGGCCAGCATGGTCCAACAGCTGGCATGGCATGTGGTACTGGGCTTCTAACCTAGATCCTTGCACTTGCTGGCTGCCAAGCTATCTCATCAGCCCAAGACTGGGTGTGTTGTCTTCATCTAGTTTACACTCATTATTTAGGGCTTTCAGTTCGGATTCATTACTCACAGTTTCTCTGCATTAAATTCTCCCTGACTGCTATAGTGATGAAACACAGTTGCCTCTCTATTTAAAAAGACAATCAATTAATTTGGGCAAAAGAGGTAATAGAAGGCAAAGGCTATGGGCTTTGGGATGCACAGATTAGGCTGCAAGTGGCCTCCCTTCTCCTCTGCACACCTGTAAGGAAAGGTACTTCTTGAGTCTGCCACCTTCACAGGAGTTGGCTGGAATACCACCAGTTGGCTAATGACCCAAGCGTGTTTCCCAAGGGATTTTTGAGAGATGTTTTGCAATTTTGCAAGGTCATTTGCATGTGAACCTTAGGATTATCTCTCCAAAACATAGAGGCTGGATTGTCGTGGGCCTGCCAAAACCAGACTGGGTGTGTCCATTAATGATAACCAAGACTAGATTACAGGGCATGCTTCCCAGAAGATCTAATTTGGCTTAAGTTTCTTCACTATTTTGCATGGAAAACATTTGAGAGGTTCCCAGCCAGATCATCCAATGGTCTTGCTCTAGAGGAAGTGCTTCTTCTTATGGTATGAACATGGAATTTCAAGTAAGAGAAAGCTGAATGTGCTCACAACTGGGAGCAGACAATCTTCACAAAAGGGCTCCTGGCTGTGTTGCCAGAACAAATGCTCTGGGGAGAGAAATGTACAGCTCTTTGGTAGCCTTTCCCACGTGGCCTGTTGACATCCATTTCTCTGATTGAAAGGGAAGTGCAGATAATTGCTAAAAGGAACTGGAAGACTGACTGAGTCACTGTCATGTATGTTCACTTAAAAAAATTCATACATTACAACCCTTGTAGACATGTACTGATTATAGCAAATGGACATTGGAACTTGTATGCATAAAAAAGTAACATAGGGACTTGATATTTTTAAAATATATGTTTTATATTAAAAACACACTATTTGCATTTACCTACATTTTTTTTTTTTGAACCGGGGATTGAATGACTACATTTTAAGAACATAATTATGCAGTTCATTTCCTTCCTGAAATCTAATTTTCAGAGCAGAGGGAATAATCCATATTTAAGTATAATATATATTTCTGACAATTACCACGCCATCCAAGTTGTCTCAATTTTAAAGTACTTTCTAATTGCATCACAAAAATAATTGATCATATACCATCAGAGTTACATTTCATTCCAGTGTTCCTTTTTGGGGGTAGGGGGATGGCTCAGAATGCCTTCAGGACAGGTTTGGCTGGCTTGAGTTCTGGGGATTGAACCCCAGCAACCTGAGCCTGACTGCTTTGTTTAAGCAGACATTTAAATAACTGAGCTAAGGGGCAGGCCCCCTATCTAGTGTTCTTTTATTTTTTAATATCCACTGTATTAATAAAAATAAAAAATTTAAGAATAGAAATGAATCTTATACAGCCTTTCATGATTTAAAATTCACTAGTATATCATGATAAATACTTTTAGTTACAAAGTATATTATACATATCCTCGAGAAGATGTGCTGTGTATTTCATCCATTAATTAATTCTTACTTGTTACATACGATGACTCATTACATATTCTAGGAAAAACTCAACTTATTGTAAAACTAGCTTGAGGCTATTCAGATAACCATGTGTCTCCATTTTCATTGCAAAGAACATCGTTTTAATTATAGAGATTACTTAATATTTATGTAATGCGCCAGAATATGCTCTCTAGAGCCCTAATGTATGAAAGGCATATTTTGCCCTTATGGATGTTCCTTTATCCTCAAACTGACAAGAAAACAAAAAAAAAAGAAGAGTTTTCATAAAATACAAATGATGAAATTTCTACCTCAATAGTGGTGTTTATTCTACAGAATGCAGCTGTAAGTTATTGCAGTTGTATTATCAGAGTTGGTGTTTCCGAGTTGTTTTGCAGTTACACTTGTAAAACAAAAGAGTTCCCTCTGATGCATGCTTTCTTTCTTTCTTTTCTTTTCTTTTCTTTTTTTTTTTTTTCTGTATTTTAGGGAAGGATCTATGGGATGTTTAGGTTCTCACTAGTAGATCAGACTCATAGTGATTCTCCTATTTACAGCCTCCCAAGTGCTGAGGAGTACGGCACCACGTCCAATCTCAAGTGCTGTCTCAGAGTGCCCCTGGGGTGTGGGGCCAGCACAACAGGCCCGAGGATCAAACCCTGGGCGCCTGCTCCTGCTTGCAGGTGCTTTAGTCCACTGAGCTATTTGGCCGGTCCTGATACTTTCTATCACAGTTGGAGTTCTTTTCGCCTTGCACAGTTAGGCCTAGTAAGTCACTATTGTTTCTGCTCACACTGAATAAGTAGCCCACATTGAATGTATAGTCACTTATTGATTTCCTGCAGATATGCTTCAGAAACCAAAGACACAGAGGGCAGATCTAGGCGCAGCTAAGCAGCACCCTCTGGCAATCATCTCGCCCAGACGTTGCAGACCATTTCCCACGCTTGTGCACTACCTTCACAACAACCAGAGTAAGGTAAGTGGCTAACAGCTCTTCCCTAGATTTAGGCAGCCCACTCAAATCTATCACACAGTTGTAATACTGAATCCATGCTTTACTTTTCTGCAAATATCAAAGAAGAGCAAAAAGGTAAATACTAATTATTATTCAGTTCTTATTACATACTGAGTGTTTTATGTGTTGCTGTGTTAATTCATCATGATAACTATATGAAGCAGCAATAACAATCTCTATTTTATAGATAAAGTGACCAAGAATATAAGTTGAAGAAATTTCCCTACAATCTTATAGCTCTTAACTCCTGAATGCTAAGTTAAAAAATACAGAATGAGTACTGATTCCGTTGTCATTGCTAGGAGGAATTATACCACGGATATGAGGGAAAGGGGTAAGTCAAAAATTTGAAAGTGGATTAAAGTTGTCCTGAATTTACATCACGAATTCAGTGGAGATTAAAAAAAAAAAGTCTGATATTGAATAATCTTGTAAGTCTTTATCTAACTTTTTTGACCATAATCCCTACATAGATTTGTAGGTAACATTTTATCCATAATGTTGCAATTTATAGCTTAGGGCTCTTAGAAAACCCTAAAAATTTTCAAGGAACTCAGAGTGGAGCAATTTTTGAGTTCATTGGTTCTATATTTCTAAAGAAAGAAATGACACGAAGTCAAGTGTTTTTTTTTATATTGACAACAAAACCTAACTTTAAATTATTATCCTTTATATTAAAACTCTCCATTTAAAGCACTTATGTAACTATAACTAAATAATGCTATATTTATTTATTTATTTTCTGTATTTAGTACAGGGTCTACAGGGTCTCACGACATAGATTGGACTCATAGTGATTTCCCTGTTTTCAGTCTCCCAAGACCTGCGATTACAGGCGTGCGCCACCATGCCCAGTCTCAATCTCTGTTTTAGCGTGCCCCATGGGCAGGGCCTTGGCCTCTGTGCTCTGCCTCAGCAGGCACTTTAGTCCACTGAGCTATCAGGTCAGCCCAATAATGCTATATTTATGAGGAAAAATATAAAACACTAATGAAAGCAAGGCAAGAAGAACCACATCAATGGAGTATTATTCCATTTTCATTGATAGGATGATTCAATATTGTGAATTGTTCCCAAATGGAAGAATAGATTCAATGCATTCCTAATCAAAATTCAAGCAAGTTATTCAGTGGATATTATTTAGTATCTTATTTTCACAGTTCAAATGAAGAGGCAGATAACAAGAACAGTCAATCCAACATTGGAGAAACTTGAACAAAGCTCAAAGACTCACACTGCCCAACTTTAAGACTTGACATAAGGCAAGGGGAAATCAAAGCAATGTAGTAGAGGTGAAAATAAAAGCCAAAATAAATTGATCAGTGCAGCAAAATATAGAAGCAGAGAAACAGCAACACAAATAAATTTATTTGATTTTTGACAAAAGAGTTAAGACATTTCCAAAGAGAAAACAAAGTCTTTTCAACAAATGGTACTAGAACAATTGGACAACTACATGCAAGAATAAATCATAAATATAAGCAGGCATCAAATTCTTCATAAAACTGTAAGAAAAATGTATTATACACCTAAAAGTGATTCATGGAAAGTGAATTCATGGAAATTGTATAGCATAACATGTAAATGGACATGAATTTGTGGTTTCTTTTCACATACAACATCAAAATCAAGACAATCAAAAGAAAATCTGTCAGGTTGGATTTCAGCAGGACTAGCCATCATAGTCTCAGAGGAAAAAAATATTAAGACCATAAAAAGTTGAGTCACAAATTGGGAGAAAATATTTGCTAAAGATGTATTTGATGACTTTTCCCTAAATATGCAACAAACTCTTAAAATTTCAGTAATGAGGAAGTGAAAAAACACAATTTCAATGAGCAAATATATGAAGGCAACTCACAAAATGATAATCAGATAGCAAGTAAGCAGCAGAAGAAATGCTCAGTATCATGAATCACTGGAGAATCACAAAAGAGAAGGCAGCTGACTACGCATCTGTTGGGAGGGCTACAGCCTAAATCACTGGCCACACCTAAGGCTGATGGGGCTGTGATGCAATAGCCCTCACTGTTGGGAAGAATGGAAACTGGCACAGCAGAAAGCAGGACAGTCTGGGACAACTAAGTTAGTATCTAAGATATTCAGTCCTTACCAAACTAAGTACGCTTTTACTAAATAACCCAAGGATCACACTGCCTGGTTTTTATCCAAATAAGTTGAAAAGTCACATGTAAGCAAAAACCGGCACACCAGCATTGGTAACAGATTTATTAATATTGTCCACATTTGGAAGCAAGTGAGAGGTCTTCCTGCGCATGCCTGGATACCTGAACTGGCACATCCAGGCCATGAACATGACTCAGATGTGAAAAGGGCTATCAGCCCATAAAGAAGACATGGAAGACATTAGTATACCTATGACCACTAGGTGAAAGAAATAAGGTTAGAAGTTGCAGCTTAATAATTCCAATGACATGACATCCTGAAAAAGATAATACTATCGGAATAGTAAAAAGTATCCCATTTTGTCTTTTTGTCTAAAATGTTGACATTATGAAAGTCACGTAGGTATTAGAAAACATTCTGCTGGGGCGTCATGACGTCTGCTCATGGAGTTCACAGGAACAAAAAGACAACAAGATCTGAGACATCATAATGAACACTAGGAATGCTCTAAAATGTGTGTGTGCTTCTCTTGCAGAGAGTGGTTTGGAATCTATCAGACCAAACAGCACTAAATCAAACATTTAAATTAAAAGCCACAGCTGACCAAATATTATGGCATCTGTTTATTTTATTATCTTGAAAGGCAGCTGCTTTCACTTAGTGTCTTAATTTTAACCTACCTTGGCCGTAAAGCAAAAATAGCTTATCTTTTTAAGCTTTGCATAGAAAAATGGAAAGAGATACAGTGAAAGTCAGGAAATCATAAATCTGATGTCTGCCTGGTCTCTAGAGGCTGCGTATCTCTGTCCCAGTGACTCCATCTCTCAAGGTCTCAGTATCCACATTCCATTCTGTGTATTGTCAACATGCAAAACAAATATAAAACGCCCTGGCTTAAGAGGGAAGGAATCCACTCCATCCTACTTTCGGCCCTAGAATGGGAGGACCGCACAGAGCCCATTGTGAAATTCATTTCACACAAAACACAGTACTAAAAACACTTAACAGAATACTGCTCAAATTCTTTTCAGGCCTGAAAATTTTTTGTTTGTATCTCAATATGTAAAACAACTTAACTTTCTCCTGTTCCACAAAGAACAGGACTTTTACCCAAATAGTGCTGCACAAGCACACAAAACTTGAGGGCTAGACAAGAATGTGGTGGCCCTCCTCCCTGCTTCTGAAAAGATATGGCCTCGAATGATCCCACAAATGTTTCCTTAAAGTTTGAGAAAATCTAAACAGACAGTTCGGAAGAAATTCCAACTAAGTATTTTTTCTAGGGTTTCAATTCCTCCTTCTTCTTTTTAAGAGAATACAAGTTAAAATTAAAACAGAAAAATTTACAAGTGACAAAGAATTTCACTTAACAAAGTAATATGAATTTCACCATATTTGCTGTAATGCATACTGTTGTCTTCCAACAAGTTATTCATGTTACCAGATATATGCATGTAAAATTGGAAGAAGAAAAAAAAATTAAATGTATAAGAAACTTAGAAGAGAAAAATTACAAACAATTGAAAAAAGAAGACAAAACAAATTAAAGCATTGATTGCTTCTGTCCGTAGATCAGCAGAAATGCATAGTACAGTTGTCCAGACCATTTCTGCTTACGTACATAGATAAATCTCTTTCCCCCAATTTCTTTCCTGTCCTCCTCAATTCTTTCTTTTCATTAAAATAATTCTACCTATATTTTCCTTTGCTGAACTGTAAAAGAGAAATAATGACTTCTCACAGACAGCATTAATTCCTTTACCCAGTAAGGAATTACAGAGAACCTATGCTATCTAAGTTAATGCTTTAGAGTCTCGAAGTACAGAGGCGAAGCCAATCCTGCAGTAACTCTCCAGGAATTGTCAATATTCTGAGATTGTGAAACAGAATAGTTTTGTATACTGGGGAGTAGGGTGGTCTAGAGGGAAGATCCAATTCATCTAGAGTTCAAAGATAGGGTTGGAAATATTCCTCATCGAAGCCAACACTTGAACAGCATTGTATAGCATAAAGAGAAGGAAAATATAGATGAGAATCCTAAACAGAAGGAACACTGTGATCTAGCAACCCTGGGAGAGCGCAAAGCATTCCTGGACATGTTAACAACTGGAAGACCAGCTTTCTTCCTGAACTCCAAGGTACCTCCATCTCTGCAATGGTTCTGAGCTTTTGCTATATACTTATGACACTGAGAGTTTGGGCAGGAACAAAGGCAGCAGAATCCAGGTTTTGTAAGGGTCTGCTCCATCAGGTAAGTGAATAATGTTTACAGTTGGGAGGCTGGAGGGAGAAAGAAAGTCTGTTGACTTTTTCTGTATTCTAAGTGAAAAGTGATGTGGCCTGGTTGCCTCCTGCTCAGGGCCTTGAAGCACTTCAGTGGCTTTGCTCCCTCACACCCCGCACTCTCCATGGCTCGGCTTATGTTTCTTCACCGCATCTGGATGCAGACAATAGCTGAGCTGGGAAACATTTTTTTTTTCCTTTTCAATTGTTATCACCGTAGTCATTTTCCCATACTTTTCTTCTTAATAGTAAACTGAGTGCATGATTCTATTTGGCGTTAGAGTCACAACATTTTAAATCTGCAGAGGACCCTCCAGTTCACTTTATCTGATTATTTTTGTGCCGTGTTTTATCCAAAATGGAGGTTTTCTATGGGCAGACCAGACAGGCCATGGGGACATCATGTAGGTTGTGCTCCACAATGGGAACACTCTTCTGGCCCCTGGAACAGCCACCAAAAATCGCTTACACAAAGCTAACCCCATTGCACTGTAACCAGCACCTCTGTTGTGTCCACCCTGACGAGCCTATTTCCCTTATCCTTTGCCCCAGCCCTACTCCTGTTTCCCATGATAGCCAGGACAGGGCCTGTCTCCTGCTTGAATCATTTTTCTTATTAAGGTGTTCCTATGAAGGTTTTGTTTAAGAACGTGTTCTCCCAGTTGATGAGAAACTGAGGTCCTGTGAGGTAAGAGTCTCCTGTGTTAGGGGTAACCTCCAGTGTACAACCACGACCACTTTAAGGAAGAGTCAGAAAGGCTACCAGGATCTGAACCTCTTCCTAACCTCCATGTAACATTGTGGCCCTCACAATTTTCTTTCTTCCCCATTCCAAATATTTATTTATAACAGCACCTTTCAGAGATGTTAGTATTTGTAAGATGAATTTTCTTCCTTCATGAATGCATACACACACACACACACACACACACACACGCACACACTTTCTGTTTGCAATGAGACTGATAAGAGACTTGGATTTACAAAGTCTTTAGTAGCAAGAGGGTGTCACTTTAGATTGTTTGTTTTGGCCAAACTGTTAGATGCAAAAGTGAGCCTTTGAATTCAGACAGAAGTAGATGGGGCATTATTCAATATGGAAAATTCTAGATGTCTGAAACCATTCACAGATTTTAATCACCAGTGATTTTAAAAAGGAATCATGGGGCCAGTGAGATAGCTCAGTGGACTAAGTGCTGGCTTAGGCCAACATAGGGACTGCAGTTCAACCCCCAGTACCACATACTGTGCCTACCCCACACCCTGATGTACTGAGCCAGCCACTGAGTCCAGGCATAGTGGTGTATGCCTGTAATCCCAGTGCTGGGGAGGCTGAAAACAAGAGAATCACTATGAGTTAGGTGGGAAATGAGACCTATAACAACCAAATACATTAAAAAAAATCATAAAAGGAGAGCTCTCAGTGTTTTATGAACAATCAGTTAGATGGGTCTTGGAAATATAAGTTTCTATGATTTGCTCATGATTGTAACGGCAAAAAGATTTTGTGCTTGATAAGGACTCCAGAGATCTGGTGAAAAGTAAACTGGACCCCACCCTTAAAAGGTCCCTGTGGCGACAGTTAGATTTCAAAAGCCAGCATTCACACAATGGTTTTGCTCTATCATTTAACCTGGCTGTCTTTAAGTAAAAATCTGGGGCGTCTGGGGCCTGGAGTGAAACCTCATTCAGGCTGAGATTAGAGAATCAAGCTGCTGTGGCCTTCATTCCTAGCATAGTTAACATATTCCGTAGCCTAAATATCTTTAGTAAATACACAGTTCATGAGCTTTGCACAACAAGGGCAATTTTCTGTTTAAAGCATTCATTCTACTTAGTAATCCTCTTCCAAATATCTGCTAGACAGTGAGAAACATTCATGCTCTATGCATTTTCTACCCGGGTGATATAAGCAACAATCTGCTTCTGGCAGTGAGTGGCCTGGGGACCTTGTGTGGCATGCGAGGTTTGGCTTGTGGGTTATTTCTAGGCCCATTGCCTTAGAGGGGGCTTCTCTGCTGGTGGCCACTTCAAATGCAGCTCTGAATGAAACTCACAGAGAGAAATCATTTATTCTCCCACCACAGACTATCTCTTAATAGACTTGGACTGAGTGAGGTCCTAATGGCTTCTTTGTAAGTTAAAAGCCCTAGGAATAGAATATAGACCAGCAGCCCCTTTCTTTCCTTTTCCCTTTTCTAGTCTATTTCTACATTTCAGGGTTCCCTCTTCTCCCTTCCCTTCATCCTTTCTTTTCTTACTCCTCTCTCTGCTTCCCTTACCTCTTCCCTTCCTCCTTCTTTACCTTTCTTCTCCCGCCTCTTCTTTTCTCTCTGTTTGTACATCTATCTATCTGTCTGTCTTTTTTCCTCTTCTGTCTCCTTCTTTTCCTTCCTCCCTCTTTCTTTTTCTCTATGTGTATGAGGGGTGAGCTTTTGTAAAGTCTCACTGGAATAAAATCTGACTTCACAAGTAACCCTGTTCATGTTAGTAACAGCTACTTCACTAAAGCTTATTGTTTCTCAGGTATCATAATAAATGCTGACAATTTGTTTATCTATTTAATCCTCACAATAACTATGAAGTAAAAATTAATATTATTTGTATTTTACTCATGAGGAAGCAATGCTTTAAACAGAAAAACTAAGTAACTGTCCTACCCTCTCGCAGTCAATGTCTGCAGTGACTTCTTTGTCATTGTGTTAACAATGCTGGGATTAAGTATAATTTCTAAAACTAAAAAATGCTGTACATTCTAATACACCTTTGTTCCTGGATGAAAGTCTGCTTAAACTAGCTTACTTACAGGCTAAGGACAGGCTCCTTAGTACTTAATTTGAGATCATTGCCTCAACTTGTTGGCATGTGAAAAATTATTGTACACCAAATTCTATCCAGTCTCAGCTACCTGTCAAGCATGAACTAGAAACTGCCACTATTTCCCCTAAAACCCATAAATAGGAACTTTCACCTTGAACATCTGAGTTGATACTACAAGGACCATGGCCCTGTCCTCCATTACTGTGGTAATTTTATCAATTTTGTTTGACCAACAGATTTCTCAAGTATTCTTTTAGGAAATCTAGATACCTGGCTAGTATCTACTTATAACAAGAAGACTATATTTTGCTACTAAACTAATCATTCTTCCCCCTAAAATCAAAGATATCGCTATACTAGCTCTTGGGAATTATGAAGTTTCAGGAACTACTTAATTTTACATATCTGTAAAGCTACTTAATTTTACATGTCTGTAAAATTTTTAAAAAATATTTACAATTTTCTGATTTATAAATTGCTATTATAAAGTTTTTACTTAAATAAAAAGGAGTCTACGTGGTTCTTCCAACATTAAGGAAAAAAGTGAAATTTAATGGGGGAAATGAAATTTTTGAAAGAACATTTATTTATATTGACATGTGTCATGGGTGTAAAAAATATTTTTTCTTGTATAATTTTTTGGAACCAAGAGACCAACAAGAATGAGATATTCAAACACTGTAAGCAACAAACACAGAAACAAAATCTTGTGAAAACTCCTCATATGCAGGTGTCTAAGAATGTTCCATCAGGGGAGGAATTTTCCCTAATGAAGGAAGCACTATATAGTAAATATTGCCAGGATCAACACAAGGCACAAGGAGGGCTGCTTCTTGGAAAATGGCTGTAAATATATTCATCTGAGTAAAACAATCATCTGTGTGTAGTCATGCGTGCGCTCTGCCCCATGGCTGTCAGGGCTGTCGATCGGGAGCTCAGAGGTAATGGCCTCATGATTCACAGAAACTGCTGAAGTGTGTACTCAGGCTTCAGTTTGAGAGATGGGTTCATTTATCATCATAATAAGCTATTACAATTGATAGGTCACAACTCATTGAAGAGACAGTCGGCCTAATTGGCTCAATTCCGTTAGCTTTCGATGTGCCTCAAGGAGATAAGCACCCTTCTTTTGCAGGTAATTTTCAATCACCCAAAAAACTACCTGTTTAATAATTCATTGCATTTCAGATCAGGGTCCTAGCACCTAGCTCCTTTTTCAATGTGGCAAATGTGGGATCTTAACTGGTTGGAATCTCAGACCCAGGTAATAGAAGGAGAGCTTAAGAAAAGTATAGTAGAAGACTCAGTTACCACTGAGGGAATTGACAAGAAGAAGGGAGGAATACAAATGGCAGGTTTAACTTCCTGTAAGAGGCCCTGCTGCGCATAACAGAATTGCTTGCAGAAGCCTAGAAAGACAAGAGTGCCCTTCAGGTTGTGATTCAGTAAGCATGACAACTGTGTTTTACCATATAGGGTCAGGCAGTTGACCCTTATTAAGGGAGCACATTCAAGCATCGATTTTTACAATAAATTATAAATTTGAAAAGCAGTCGTTTGCAACAGACGTAGTTAGAAATTAAGATTGGGCTGTGTCAGTTAAAATGAACTTATTTTACAAATTTGGCAATATTTTGGTCATGGGGGGCTGAATAGAGTATGAGCAAAGCTCACTTTAATTCAAACAATGGATGTTACTCTAAAGAGCTAAGCATTCTGTAATTACAAATATATATTCTTATTCCATTCTTCAGAAGATAAATGGCAAGATGTAAAATCGATATTTAAAAATTAATAGCTTTTCTATACAACAATAATGAACTTTCTGGGAAAGAAAATAATTTCATTTGAGAAAGTTTATAAAAAAGACATAGTGATCAAATTAATGAGGAAAATGAAAGACAATTTCTGAACACTGAAGAAATAAGTCCATTAAAGACATTAGAAGACAGAAAGACCTCTTCTATTCATAGATTGGTGTAACTTATTTTGTTTTAATAAAATATTATAAATTACCTCCCAAAAGTAATCTACAGGTTCAATTTTATCTTCATCAAAATTTCTATGATATTCCACATATAACTAAAATAATCTTAAACTTTGCACAGAAACTCAACAATTCAAAATAGCTAAAGAAAGAGCTGGCCAGATGGCTCAGCAAATTAAAGCTCCTGCTTAGTCAGGCAAAGGGACTGAGGTTCAATCCCCAACCTGACATGTCAGCCCTGCCCCCAAGGCACGCTGATTGAGACTGGGCATGGTGGCCTCTGCCTGTAATCTCAGCACTTGGGAGGCTGAAAACAGGAGTATCGCTACTATGAGTCTGATCTGTGTAGTGAGATCCTGTAGACGCTCCACAAAAAAAAAAAAAAAGCTAAAGCAATCTTAAGCAACAAGATCTAGGCTGGAGGATGATTAATACCCAATTTCAAGTCATACTATAAAAACATAGCCAGAAAAACAACATGGTATTGGCACAAAAATAGACACATAGGTCAGTGGAATAGAATAGAGAATAAAGAAACATTACATATGACTGCAGATATCTGAGTTTTGATCAAGGAGTCAAGAACATCTGTTGGAGGAAAGACAGCCTCTTTTAAAAATGGTGGTAGGAAAAGTGGATGTCTATATGTAGGAGTGTAAGACTGAACACCTATCTTAAACTCTGCACAATAATCAACTCAAATGACTGCAAGTGTTAAGTGTAAGATCTGAATAGTGAATCTACTAGAAGTAAATATGGGAGTAAAACGTGAAGCCATAATTACAGGCAAAGACTGAACAACACTCCAATTACACTGCAAATACTAGCAGTAAGAATCAACAAATGGTCTTACACCAAATTAAGAAGTTTCTTCACACAATGAGAAATAACAGAGTAAAGAGCAAAAAAAAAAACATATATATGCATATATACATATATGAACACGTGTGTGTATTATTCAGCCATAAAGAAGAACACAATTTTGTTCTTTGCAGAAAAGTGAATGGATCTGGAGATGATTATGTTGAATAAAATAAGCCCAACTCACACAAATATTACTATTCTCTCTAATATGTGGAATCTAAAGAATGAAAACGGAAAGAAAACTATTAGACAAGAAGAAAGGAGAGACTCTCTAAGAGCATAGCAGTAAGTACCCTTAGTTCCTCCAGGACAAGTTGTCTGAGGACAGTAGCTTGGGTGGGGGGTACACAAGAAGAAGAGCAAATTGACTGAGGAGAGGAAAATAGATACAGAAGTGACGCAGAAGACATGTCTTGTGCCACAGAGAGAATCTGCAGCAGCACACTGCAACATATGCACTGAATAGATATATACTGCATACCCCACTCCTCTACAACACAATCTACATCCTTCTAGCAGTACATGGTGCTTTTTCTGAAACAGATCACGCACTACTACACAAAGCCTGCTTAAGTAAATATAAAATAATTGAAATCACCAGATGCTTATTGTCCAACCACTGTGCAATAAGAACAGAAATAAATGACAGAATAAACTTTGAAAAGAGAAAAGCTCCTGGAAAGTTAACAACACTCTCCTAAATAACCAATGGGTCACAGAAGAAATCAAAGAAGATTAAAAATTTCTGGAAGTTGATGCCAATGATTATATACCTCAGCAAAAACTCTGGACTCTTTGAAGGCAGTTCTAACAGGATAGTTCACTGCAACCAATGCTCCTGTTAGGAAAACAAAACAAGTCCAAATAAAGAAGCTTATACAAAATCTTAAGATACTTGATTAAAAAACAGCTCCAAATAAAAATTAATGAGGGAAATTATGATGATGAAATCAGAAATCAATGAAATTGAGGATAAAATAAGTGTAAAAAATAAAACAGCGAAACATAAAGCTGGTTCTTTGAAAGAATAAATAAAATACTGAAGCGCTTATCCATATTCACCAATAAAACGAGAGAAAATACACTCTCATCAGTGCAATTAGAGAGGACAAAAGAGAAATCACAATAGATGCTGTTGAAATCCAGAAAATAACAACTATGTTGAAAAATTATATTCTAACAAATTTTCAAATTTTGATGACATAAATATATTGAGGAGACATAAATATATTGAGCAACCCAATCAAAAGAAATGAAATTCATGCAGTAATAAGGAATTTTTTCCAGAACTGAATATACCACAGTGATGTATGTGAACCCACATATATAGCAGCACAATTTGTTGTAGCTAAATCTTGGAAGTAACCCAAATGCCCATCAACTGAGGAATGCATAAAGAAGATATGGTATTTTTACATAATAGATTATTATTCAGCTATAAAAAGGATCAATTTGAGGGTTTTATCAGTAAATGGATACAACTAGAGGTCATACTCTCATGTGAAATGAATCAAACTCACATATGCAAATATCATATTATCTCCTCAGTGTGAGAACCTGAAAGAAAGTGAAGTACAGAGTAGATACTTGGACAAGGGAGTGAACCTGTTCAAAAAGAAGGAATTACTGAGTTTAGGAGAAAGACAGGAGTGGGAATTGGGGAAAGAGATATATCTATGTAGGTAAGTAGGATGGTTTGGACAACTGTTCTGTGAATTTCTGCTGGTCTGAAGAATGGAGCAGCTAATCCTTAATTTGTTTTGTCTTCTTTCTTCAATTCCTTTTTCTCACTTCCTATACTCATAATTTTTTTCTTTCTTCTTCCAATTTTGTATGTATATATCTGGTACTATGAACAACTAATTTGTAGACTATACTATGCAATACAATAAATACTGTGAAATTCACATTTTTTTAGTAAAATTCTGTATCATTTATAATTTTTCTGTTTTAGTATGACTTTTTGCTCTCTTAAAAGAAAATATATGAGCTACCAAAAGCCCAGGACATAATGGATTCTTGGCTGAATTCTAGAAAACCTTTAGGATGTTATGTCACAAATGCTCCTCAATCTCTTCAAAGAAATTAATAGAGACAGAGTATTCCCAGATTCCTATACTACAAGAGATCCAACGAAAAGGAGAGCTACAGACCAATCACTTTAATGCATATACCTGAAAAAATCCTCAAAACATGTTAGCAGATAGAACACTGCACTTTTTACAAGAGTTGATACTTGATGAACAAGTAGGGTCCATCCCAGAGGAACCAGACACAGGAGAACTATACCTGAATATGGTAAAGGCTGTTTATAGCAAACCAATGACAGATCACCATCATACTAAATGGGTAAAAACTAAAAACATAGAAACAAGATGAGAAAAGGCGCTGTCATCTCTGCTATAGAGCATTGTATTTGAAAGGTTAGCCAGAGCAGTTGGGCAAGAGAAAATGTAAAAGTGCAGAATCATGATCACCCATGTAGAAGACCCAAAGAATGTCCCCACAAAAATCTCCTAGAAATATTAACTAATTTCAGCAAAGGAACAAGGAGCAGAATACAAGATCCCTATACAAAAATCATTAGCATTTGTGTATTACATGAATGAATGTGATAAGAAATTATAAACACAATACCATTGTCAGTTGCTTAAAAAAGAAAGAAAGAAAGAAATATTTTTATTTATTTATTTATTTGTGGAATTGGGGATTGAACTCAGGCCCTTGTGCTTGCCAGGGAAGCGCTTATTCCACTGAGC
>NDGN011545093.1:5327-23278 GCA_002564285.1 Tympanoctomys barrerae
TGAACTCAGACCCTTGCGCTTGCCAGGAAAGCGCTTATTCCACTGAGCCATCTCCCCAGCCCTCAATGAGTTTTTTAAACCTACAAATATGGCAGCTTTTGGCAAAAATAAATTCAGATATTTTAAGAAACTACTTTTAGCAGTAGTCTTAAAAAAAAATCTTGGAGCCAGGGAGATGGCTCAGTAGAATAAGAGCTTGCCTGGCAAGCACAAGAGCATGAGTTCAATCTCCGGTTCTGCAAAAAAAAAAAAAAAAAAAAAAAAAAAAACTTTGTGGGTCAATTAATCTAAAAAGAGATAAGAATGCTTAATGTTAGTTTCATTCTAAAATCTATTTAATTTCATGTTTTACAATACAGAAAATAGTTACCTGTGACAGAGGCCAATCAAACTTATTTATATGAACTATCTAAAAGAAAATTTTAACAGACTATTTTTGCACTTGTGGGTTTCATAAGTAAATATCAGTGTAATAAATACTGAATATGTATTGAGATACATCTTAACTATCTTGAAACCAAATATAATTACAGGAGAAATGCATGATAATAAATATAATAAAACACCTTTAATTTTTAAAATTGCCTATTGCTTTTTTATATAGAAGAGTCCAATGAGCTCTAAGTCAAACTCTATTCATGTCTCTCAAGGAATAGAAGAAATATGTTTCCTAAAGAATATATTTTGGGCCAGGGAAGATAGCTCGGAAGAGTAAGTGCCCGCCTGACAAGTGTCAGGGCCTGAGTTGGAGCTCTGGTACAAAAGAACCTGTTCTACTAGATGTCTTGAAAATCATCTTGAAGGTTTTTTATTACTTACATAACAATGAACTAGAACAATTTTTGAATCAAGTACTTCTCTATGTTGTATTTCTTAACTTGAAATTTTTTAAATTTTCCACCTTCCACAAAATTGAAGTTGTAGGTTATTACTTTCCTTTCACTAAGTCTTCAAATATGTCCTTTTACCATACTAGGACAAATTAAAAATGCCAAAATTCTATTGTGATACCTCTACAATGTCTTTGGCCAAATTATCATTAACTGGCTTTAGGTGTGTTTGAATAACCTCTGTGAATTGGGATAACTACAATATACACCAACAGCATTACTGGCTCCTGCATCCCTCACTCATGTTAAGGTGCTGCTTATGAGCATCACGTACCAAATATGACTTAAAAACAAGTTACGTAAAATGGGGGAAAGGGGTTCTAATACAGTCATTCATTTGAAAATACTTAAGTATCACCAAGCACTACGGTAGCACAGTCCTATAAGTCCAGTTGACTGGAAAGCTGAGGTAGAAGGATCTGAAACCCAAAGCCAACTTGGGCAACTTTGGGAGATCTTGTTTCAAAATAAGTCAGCCAGACATGGTGACACATGTCTGTAATCCCAGCACTTGGGAAGTGGAGGCAGAACAATCTAAGTTTGAGGCCTGCCTGGGCTACACAAACACATCTCAAAAATAAATAAAAATGGGGGCACTATACAGTTCCCCCATATATAGTTCTCTGATAAACATTAACAAAAATTAGTGTTAAAAATATGTACCAGTGCTAAGAATGCAGCAGTGAATGATTATAGGCATAGCCTACTTCTCATCAAGTTTTAAGTCTAGCAAGCACCTGTGAGAACAGAACACTAGAAAAAAGGGGATGAGGTAAGAAATCTTAACTCAGCAGGAGGCTGGTTGTGGTGTTGAGTGCCTTCTGTCCTTGCTACTCAGGAGAGCAGGGCAGGTGGATCACTTAAACCCAGAAGTTGGTAGCCAGCTTGGGCAACATAGCAAGGCCACACCTCAAAAAAGAAACAAAAATAAAAAATTTCTAGCAATTTGTTTACTAATTTCTGGTCTCCAGAATGCCACAACAAGTGATGGCAAACTCCCTTCTTTCTGGACATTTCCAAACAGCAATCTTTATACTTTTGAAAGAAAGTGCTCAATATTTGGTTTGGTTCATTAATGTAACAGAAGGAACTGGAAGGATATCAGCAGATCCTGCAACATTTCACGAACAAGTTTTGGTTTGTCACTGTCCTGACTCCAAGCTGAGGCCCACACTCACACATCTTCAAGAGGTCTGGCTGCCTTGAACTGGACAGCATCACCTCTGTAACTGGCCACACTGAACTTGGCTGCAATGCTGCTGATTTTGTGTTGTGCTTCCAAGACACCGAAAAAGCTTTCCAGATGTATGCACATTCCTCTACTTTACCACACATGCTCCCACATGACTATTTTGAAAAGTTATTATACTTAAGAAATTTTGCTTCTTCTGCATAATGCATGAACTTGTCATTTTTATATTAAGTATAGTTTTATATCTACTTCCTAAGGAAGGCTGGGGTCCATGTTTTGCTTTGAAGTTGAAGGAATGATGAGAAAAATACTTATACACTGAGTATCACTAGCTGTGAGAAGGCCAGCTTCTCTAGTGTCCCCATATGGCTGGCCTGTTAGCACCTGCTCTGTGTTACCACTGTATTCTGCCTTCCAGAAACTGCCTGGGCAAAGTAATCACTAACCACCTCCAAGAATCCTGGGTTTGTTTGATCGTACTGTGTAAATTGGTTAATCAAGTCCTGGTCCCTTTGTTTTTAGGAAACATAATGCTTTAAATTAAAACATGATACCTTTAAATTATTCTTTTACCTGTAAGAATATTCTGACAGAACTGTAGTATTAAATTTTACTAAGGGAATGGCAAAAGCGGAACAGGGGGAAAGCAAGAGAGGAAGAGGAGGAGAGTGGTACAAGGGGAGGAGAAAGCATCCACACAAACTAGCCAACAGAAAACAGCATCTTGGCAATTTAATGAAGAATAAACCATGAGATTAGTTTACATAGCAGAAGATATGTTGTGAAGAATTACTCAATCTGTACTCAGCTTCCCGCTGGGTTAAATGTGAGCTAAATTATTATTTTGCTTACATTTACGCCCTTTGTAAACTATGGAGGCAGAGCTTTCTTTTTAATCTGCTTTCTGCATTGTAGCAAAAAGTCTCCAACTCTATTCTGAATTGAAGAAAGGATAGGCATGGAATTTTAAACTAGTAAAAAGAAATGGGCCATTTAGACAGATGATTTCAGAAGCAATATTATAACTTTCTTATGGTAAATTTTCTTTTGTTGTTACCATTCTATACTCTCAATATTTAAGTTAATGTAGTACCCGCATTTTACATAAAATGTGGGATATATATACATATACATATATATATATATATATATATATATATATATATAATCTTCAATAAAAAACCTTAATGAATACAAAAGCAATATGCCTGCCACACAAACCATGTTACTTATGTTCCTACCACAAAGTAGGCTGGCAATAACCATTAATTGAACAAAACTACCACTACTCAAAATAAGGATTAACTCATGTCAGAAAAGCTCTTCTAATCAGAAATATCACCATAAGGAAATATGGCTCAATTCATTTTTCCATCAGCACACACCTGATAGATCCAATACACAATAATGGTCATCTCATTAGATCAATGATTAGGAACTGGGAGAGAAGTCTGCAGTAGGGCTTGTTCATGAGGAAGGGGAGGCTTATACCAGCTGGCTCAGCCCACCCATGCCACCTCTAGCTTAAAATTACTGCCTTATAGCACCGATGGAGGGACCTTTTTGAACTTTTGATGATACAAATAGCCCACTGGGATACATGTGCCATAATGCTTTATAGAACAAATGAAACAGCCCAGGTTTTCTCTTAAGACCCTTACAATGAATTTATGGTCATATGGAACCTAAAATATCACTGCTTCAAACCCATGCACTCTACGATTGAGGGTGAATCCACACCCTCCCCACCTGCTCTCTTCCCAGCTTTGTTCACCTCAGGAGCAAGTTAAGCGGTAAAGGCCAAAGTGGTGAGGCAGAAGAAAAGGAAACTTGATAGTGCTCAGTTAAGTCCTGCGCTCAAGCTCCACCCTCAGACTTCTTCCCACTAACACAGGGGATGGGTGCTTCAGTGTCCTCAGCTCACAGATAGCCACACGAGACTATAAAACACAAAGAAGAGCTAGTGAAGGGAAGAACTGGGACTACAATGGAGATCCATGCAGAGGGACGAAACCCTGCTATTATGACTGTTTTTTGCACTTTCAAAGTACAGTGGTGCCCTGCAGTGGATGGGAGGGCACACTGTGAAGCAAAACTGCCTTGGTTCCGGTGCCTGTTCTGTCATTCAGTCTCTTGGTGCCTTAGCTTCCTCTTTCAGAAAATGGGGACCACAGTAATGGGGAGATAAATTAATATTTATAAAGCACAGAGAACAACATCTGGTCCACAGTATTACATAAACATCTGTTACCAGAATAAACTATTTTACAGCATGGCTAAGAAAACCAACCAGAAGAGATTTAGGAAGTGCCTAATATATGCAATATATTAGACTACATAAAAGCAAATCAAGTTTTTAAAATGCAATGGTTATTTAATTTATCCAGACTACTCACATTAGTTGAACAGAGTAGTGGTTTTGTGAGGGAAATTTTCAGTTCTTGTTCACTTTCTGATACTCCTGTTTTTCCCCTTCATTATTACTAATAATGAATGGCATATCACTTATGCTTAACCAGCTGAAACATCTAGTTAAAAACTGACAGTCCTGGCATCAAAAATCTTTTTTTAATTTACTACCAAGGAGCTCTAGAAGAAAAAATGAATAAAGGCAACTCATTGATTTATTATTAACATTTTAATGTTCTTTCAATTATCACTGTTACTACCTACAAAAAGAAAAGGCAAAAGAAGGATCTCTTTATTTTGAAATGAGACTTTTCCACAGCTTTTTATTGTACAAGTTAACAACCATTTAATCTCAAATACTTTTGAACTCTAAAACATAATAAAACCACAGATTAACATTAGGCTTTTAAAAATACCTAGGAATACTAACATATTTCAAATTTTTATATATATATATATATATATATATATATATATATATAGTGTATCAATTGAATAAAGTCATCTTTTTTTTTCTTTTTTTTTTGGCAGAACCGGGGATTGAACTCAGGCCCTTTCACTTGCCAGGCTAGCGCTTATTCTACTTAGCTACCTCCCCGGCCCCTGAAGTATTCTTGACTTATATTTTAAGGATGCTATTATGCTCAAGTTTATAAACCTCAAGGAAATATATGCATGTTTCAATACATGCCCTATATATTCAAAAGTATGGCTTCAAATAATTTTGAATACTGGAATAACTACTACCAAAAATACAAAAGGCAAAACAAATCCAAATAATATTTTAACTTTCCCAGGTAATGCTTTTATGCTCTTTAGAAATCCATTAAAAAATGGTGACTTATGGCCGTTTCCTTAGAGGAACACAATGAGCTTACATGTTGTCATCAATTTGAAATGTACAGATAACAATATTTTTAAAGAGGAAAGAAAAATACAACCATAAACTAAGCTCTAACAAACTCATTCTCTTCCTCCTAAATAAGCTTTCAGATCAGAGCAATGCCAGAAAAGCTGCTTCTCCATGTTAAAAATGAACTTACTTACCTTGGCCCTCTGAGGGCAGTATTACCTAACACATAGAAATGTCAGCAATCTTTACCTAACATTACAATAAAAATGTGAAAAAAAATGCAAATAATAGTCTCATTATTCATAAATGTACTTTCATCACCAGTTGTACTCTGCAAGCATAATAATGCTTTTCAAATGTTTCTAGCAACTTTAAACAGAAGTTTTTTTAAAAACCAAAACATCAGGAAGTAAACGCCTTGACGCTTCGTATCATGGGAGTCATCCAGAATACAATGAAATGCAAAGTTAGAGAAATGATTTTGCACGGTGTAAATACTAAGTTCCTATCATAACGCTCTCTGTAGAATGGGTTTTGTTTTAAAATTTGTAAGATTTTAAAATATGAAATAATTCAGTAAAGGTAAAATAGTTCAGAAAGATTATCAATTAGCTGCAGGATTTCTTCTGGCAGCCGCAAGCCAACAGGCTCATTTGTTATAAACTGCTCA
Organism: Tympanoctomys barrerae; assembly: GCA_002564285.1. NCBI lineage: Eukaryota > Metazoa > Chordata > Mammalia > Rodentia > Octodontidae > Tympanoctomys > Tympanoctomys barrerae. The sequence goes on from NDGN011545093.1 coordinate 11,342, forward strand.
TTTATTAATAAAAGATAACAAAAGTGACAAACTGGCAGTATAGGATCAAAGCACTGGCAAAGTTTTTGTAACTGGATTTGAAAGTGTATAAATTCTTTACATTGCATAAGGACTATAAATTTACTTACTAGTATCTAAGTCAATACACATTGGGTGTTTTATTATTTTTTTCTCAGAAAATACATATTTCATAAAAAATAGAAAAAAGTTTCCTCCAATTCACTTAACAAAGACTTTTTCCAAACAACAAATAACTATATAATCCAGCAACATGACAAAGTGCTAATCTTTATGTCAGAGTTTTATGGAAGTTAATTAGTGATTATCCAAGTCAAATATTCACACCACTAACCCTATAAGAAAACAACAACAAACTAGCTTAAAATAGTGGCTCATTGAAGAGATGTTTAAAAAGTACTAGAGTTAAACAGTAAATTTACTTCTACACAGCTGATCACCTGATATATGCCTGCTGTTTAGAAGAAATATATCTTTAAACTTACTGTTAAGAAAAGTTCTCACTGCTGTATAAAACTTAAATCATATTCTCTACTCAGATCTCTCATTGTCTTACATAAATAACCTTTAGTAAGTTAAAATCAGTACAAGTTTTGATATCTGCACTGCTAGAATTAAACAGTACTAGTCTTAAAAGTATCCAATACCATTAATATTTTTAAGGACCAAGAAAGCAAATTCCTAATCTTTTCTTACTACAACAAAAAGTACAATGAGCTATCTTAAAGTAAACAGAACATACAGCCAATTGAGAAAGGGGAAAGAAGGTCATTTCATAGAAGTCTTTTCTATAATAAATATACATACATAGTATTTAAGTTTAAATATCTCTTCAGAAAGATGCCAGGAAACAACAGCTGTTGCTCTGCAGGCTAAAAAAAAAATGTATAAAATTATGAACTTTTCTGCTGTGTTTCAATCTCAAACAAATAAGTGACTAGCTTAGCCAAAAAACTAACAAACTTCACGGTTTATGCCTTTCCTGCCTTTGTATCTTAATCATCTTCTGTTCTAAAAAGTGCTCACCAGTTTACTAACATCTTTAATCAGATTTTCTTGAAACTAAAACACATTAAAAATTTTAAGCCAAAACATTTTGCAAGATGCCTTAAAGAACATGTCAGACAGCTAAATATTCTTCTGCTTTCAACATACTGGCCAATATTTTTAAAAATTCCTATTCATGCAGGAATTTTCTGTGAGACAATTCAAGTACATCTATATATTATTAGAGCTAGAAATTACAATTTTTTAAGTTATCCTGAAAATATACCAAGTATTTTCATTTGATGTAAAAATGCCTCATAGTTTGTTAAATAGGTACATCCTCATCTATGTGACACAAAGTTTATAGGCTGCCGGGTAACCCTAATTTTTTGTTATGAGAGTTTTTTTGCAAATCTCCCATTAATTGTTAAAAACCACATTGTAACTTTATCAGTATATAAATAATGGTATCAATCACATGTGCCATTAAACACTAAAATATCCTTAAATTAAAAGATTGCATTCAAAATGGAGTATATTTTTCTACTACAGACAATTTGTTCTTTGAAGATAAAATAGAACTTCTTGGTCTCTATACTAGTACCATGAGCCCTTCTTACATTGAATTAGACAGTTCTCCTGGGAATAGCATCCCTTAACTCATCATCCAAATTTATTGAGTAGTATTTAGTAGAGCAAATGCCTAAAGAAACAATGTGAAGAAAAAAGAAAAGAACCCTAAACCACCACCTACACACACCTCTGTGGGAACTCATCACAACCTGCGGAATTTCCTGACTCTCTCAGGTCAACCACACCCACTCCTGCACTCCTGCTTATCTCAGCATTTTCATTCCCACCAGGCTTGAGGGATCTCTGCATCTGCACAATAAAGAGTCCTGGCAATCAAATAATGCTTTAAAACTCAAGGAGAAGACAAAACATTATTTTTAGTGTTTGTTCACTAGAATCATTATATTAGTTAATTATGTGTTTTAAAATCTTTTGTTAAAAATAATTATAATCCAAATACAGCTGAAGTACTGGCAATAGCAGAGAAAACTGTAGCTCTAAATTATATTGCCACTGAAAGAATTAAAAATGTTATAGTGAATTTAAGTAGGGATAATGGTTTTATAGGAGAAAAGACAAAAACTAAGTGAATAACCACTCACACCACACTTCCAAAACACTTATATTCAATGGTTTTCTCTATTTTGTCTTTATTCCATCACTTTTCCTCTGGATTTATGAAATAATTTTGTCACTAAACAAAGTGAAACAAACTAAAATCTTGTATCTGTGATGATTCCCATAAACAGCCTCTAGAACTGTGCATGCTCATTTTGCAGGTCATAGCATGTATATGTGTATATATAGCACTAGCTATAAACCTCTAGACCTTCACTAACACCTAAACTATTACTACCAACTACTACTGAATAGTCTCCAAATATTCCAGATATGTCATCTCATACATTAGTTCTCTCAAAAAAGCTATTTTCCTTCCTAAAGAGGAAAAAATTCACATTTAAGTAATTTTCTTAATTTCATTTACTTAGATATTTAAATCTGGTCTGGGTAAAAGACACAAAATGCCTAATTTTAATATTTCGATCACTATAGTATGAAAAAAAAATCACTATAGTATGTATACTTGCCTATACTAAGATGTGGCAATAGCTCTGAAGAAAACAGAAAATTTGACTACTAAAGCATAGATAAGTTAGCTGTGAGCTGGTTATTAACATACTTACAACTGGCAAAGCACATTTTAAGAGCACCTCTACCTGGAAAACAGTGTACTGCTTGCCCCAAACTTAGTAGGAATATCAGGGTTGAGTATAAAGCTATACATTTTTTGTATATAATTTACAGACAAAATATGGCCTATTGATGGCCTTCTAAGTAAACGAAAAGAAATACACAACACAAAGGAGAAGTACAGTGTAGCAAATAATTCTCTATACCTTTTTGGAAATACAGATTACAGTTACTGGAAGGGAAGGGGCAGTGACAAAGTTTTTCTAGATACTAGACTTGGCCCTATTTCTTTATGAAGGGCAGAAAACCATCCTTTCAGAAACGCCTTACTCTTGATGTAAAGCTCTGCCAAGTGTGTTGGCCTTTCAATTGCACTTTAGACATTTTTGCTTTATACTTGGGCAGCAGACCCTTAAATGTTTTAAGGAAATATGAGTTTACCAAAAGTCAACATAAGCAACCTATAAATCTGTATATTTTCTTTTTTATTATATAAATCAAGTTTTTATTATATAAACAAGTTTTATAAAATAAAACAAGTCAGAGCACCTTTTTATTTTTAGCCATTTCATTCATATTGTAATTGGTTTTGAAATTTTACAAAAATCTGAGGTATTGTTGAAAGCATCTTTGAAAAAACTCTAACATCACTTCTCAATTTTTCAAGGTCAAAGAAATAAAACAGACATTTAAATAAATGCATTTACTTACACCTAAATATAAATATCAAAGTATTTTTAAAAGCATTTCAGATATTAAATCTCTAGTGAGAAAAATCATATATGAAATATATGATTCATTAATGCTTGATAAAAATGCAGGTCCGCAAGTTACTGGGAAAGACAACCAAGAAGAAGCACTAACCTAAACAGCAAGGTTACTGTGCAACTTTGCTTCACAATTAGAACATCTAGCATCGAAAAGCTATGTGGAATTAGTAAAATAAATTTGGTATTCTCTAACTCACCCCTAGGGTAGGCTATGAAACAAACTAATCCAGTTTCAAATGGTAGTTTAAATACTGATTAGTGTTAAACTGTTAATATATGCATTAACAGCAATTCAATTGACTACTTAATCAAAAGCACCTGTTATCAGTTATCAGCGCACGCCTAACTCGAACCAAGCTGGTTTGCTACCATCTATATACAGAAATAAGAAAGTTTGCATTTTCATTAAAAGAAGTTGCTTTCTCAAACTAGATGTGAATAAGGGCGGGAAGAGGAAGTATTAAACTCTAAACTAATTAACCAAATAAGGGGAGGGGGCATGGAGGAAAACAATGATAATTAGTATGTACCCTTGGTTAACCAAACCCACACATACATTCATTCTGTATATGCACAAACATCAGCAGCATCATAAACCGTCTCAAGTTCTAGCCATTATTCAGTTCGACATCTGCACATGTTTATGCGTCTCTCCAAACAACCTCTTGAACACCCTGCTGGAGCTGTCATTTTTTTCTTCTCCCTATCTGGCAGATGGCAAGTCAACAATCGGCATCAACAGCAGCCGAATATCTCCCCCTCCATCCTCCCCCCTTAACAGACACAATAATAACTTCTTTGTGCTTCCCTACAATGCAGCTGCTTAAACCATTTCGCTACAAGGCTGCTTTGCCTTAATAAAAAAAAAAAAAAAATCCCTTCTGTCAAGTCTAAAAAGCAGCATAATGTTAAGCAAGCTAAAGCCACAGCACAGCTGCAAACGGGCAGACACATTGACAGCTCCTCCCTTAACAAAGCCCTGTGAATTGAAGGGGTTCATCTGAGGCTCACACAGTAATTAGTATAAAAAAGTCCGACAGCCTCTATTATGCTAAGGGAGAAAAAAACTGGACAGAACTGGGCTGCTGTTTTGCGTCAAGAGTTCTGCTGCAGAGGAGATAAATCATGTTGGGTTTTTTTCCTCTCTTTTTAAAGACAGTAATAAGGAGGATGAGAGAAGCTAATTTGAAAACTTGGACACAGTAATTGTACCATATGGTGAGCATTTATCCTTTCTGAAATGCATGCTAACAGTCACTTACATGCACACTGCTTTGTTTTACAGTTGTTATTCTCTCTACCATATTCATAAAATGGATTTGAATATCTGATACTCAGGAGAAGTTGTGTGTAATTAGCAACCTAACTGCCTAGGTTTAATTTATCGGCCTTGCACTGCAATCTAGTAAAATGCAAAACAAAAGTAAACAATGTGTCCACTCTATAAAATGTTTTTCCTTAACTCAATAAAAAATTAATGAATACTGATTTATTGGATGGTTTCTAAGTTAAAGCATATTTTGAAAACTCCAATGCAATTAACTGTATAACTTTTGTAGGATTTCTACAGACCAATTTCAAAGACAATGTGTCACCATATAAATTACCTTTCATTAAGATAATCTGTTAAATTTCACTGATACATGTATAACCCTTATCCATATACAATCTCTTTATAAGTGCCCTACATTTTATTCAACAAATTATCTGCACTCAGTTTTTAAACAGTTATTAAGTTCTATGTGGGAAAACTTGTGCTAAGCACAGGGAGGATTATATAATATAGAAGTTTTTATATGTATAGAAAAATCAAAACATAAATAAACAGTATTTTGTCTACTTCAAAATTCTATTTTTAAAGAACTGCTGTTTGAAAAAGACCTATGTAGCATTAGTACACTGCTTATCAAAATATATAAAAAGGATCTTTTTTGACTAAAAAAGAAGTTATAAGATTTGCTTAATAATTTCAACACAAGTAATTTTTCTAAAGCTACTTGTTCCCTTCAGACGCAAATGTTCTGCATCCACCCACCACCAACTGCATTCTACAAACCCTAGATCTCCCTCTCCTGGGAAGCCTTAAACACCAAGCGAAGTTTTTTAAAACTTTATACTAAATTACTATGATTCACATGTGACCATAAATATCTTTCTTATCAGTATTTTTGGCATGTCAAGAGTAAAATATTTAAAGAAACTTCTAGCTCAACCCATAACTCAGTTTCTACAGAAGCTTGAAGTAATCTATGTTTTGAAAATACATACCTAAATGGAAATAACATTCTAATTCTAGAAAACTGTGACGTTACCAAGGAAATTAAACACCCACATTCAGAAGGAACAAAAAATCTCATCCAGCAAGTACTAGCGATAATACCTTGGCTTAAACTTTATCGCTTATTGTTAAGTCTAGTGGCATCCCTTAATACTACTTGTACTGTACCATGACTCATTTACCTTCACTAAAAAATACTTCACAATTGTATACTGCTTTACAGTTTATTAAAAGTTTTCACATTTTAAAAGCTCATTATGCGAGATCATAATTAGTATGATATACACAGGTATTTTGTTTAGGAAATATTTGATCAGTAACGTGTGCCCAAGGCTATACTTTCAAACCAGGTAAATTCTATTGTACTAACACGGTCATGGCCCTATCTGGTGTTAAACAAAATTAAGACTGATCTATAGGGGGATAAAAACCACTGCTTCTCAAACCATGTGCACATTATATAATAACTATTCTGGTTAAATGGGGGTATGACAATGTTGAGAAGACAGGCTCAAAGATGTGACTAAATGACTCATCTCTATTACATAACGATGAAAAGCCATTCTTAGTGGGAAAACAAGAACTTGATTTTACTAAGGAAAATCAAGCCCAGCATATGTGTGTAACAAAAGGTCTATTTAGTTATAGTACTTAGTGTGAAAATATCACCTAAAAATTTAATGCAATAGGGATGTACTTGACTTCTGAAAAGGTGCGTATAGCATTTCATCAAGTTTTTCAAAACACTATCAATTTCTAACCCATCTAAAACCATTTTGCATTGTCAATGACCTAAGTGCAAAATATAATTTCTATTTTGATAAAAAAGCATTTATTTTTGGATTGTCTTCTACTATGAAGAAACATATGCCAAGAAGAGAAAGTTTCTTTAAGAAAAATGCTTCGCCTGAAAATCACAACTTCAGTAACAGCCCTTTACTGAAGGAGAAATCAGGATAACTGGACTGAGATAGGACAAGGCTGTACACATGTTACTTTTTTTTAACACTAGGACTTGAACTCATGACCTGCACTTCCAGGCAGACAAAAGTAGCAAGTTGATATTTTCTTATTAAATGTGATGAAATTAATTTTTGGAGTTCTAACAAATACCAAACAATTTATAATACACTTTATAATCTTAAATATTTGCAAATATCTGCTCAAAAATTGTGACACACTACTACAAAAAGAACGCAGTGGTTTACTGATGCACTGACACTGACGGCAAACCCTGATCCAAGACTTCTGGGATGCAACATAACTAACGTACTCATACGGACTTCCTCAGTAAAAATGCAAGCAATGTATCAGTTTTATAACCAACTTTTTCATTTCTTTAATAAAAGCAAGTCAAGCAATAAGATTATATTCATAAAACTTTTAAATTTGAGAATCCAGAAATTAAAAACAGATTTCTGAACACCTTACAAGGATGGCGTAGAAAAGACAGGGAAGAGAAGAGTATCTAGGAAGCAGGCCTGAGCCAAAAAAGTTCCTAAAACTTGCCCTCTAATCTTAACTGTTGTGCCAGAACTCTTTCAGGCACAAGGAACAATGCCCCCTGAGGCCACTAGTATGATAATGGGTTACTAGTAGGAACAGGAGCCTCCCTCATGTAAGGACCAGAAGCTTTACAGGTAGACCTTGTGCAGATCTGGAAAGGGATGGAATCACATCCCTTCGTCTTTGTTCAGAGAATCTGTGAAGTTTGAGGCTTTGTCTCTCTCCTATTCCTCCTCCAAGTCTAGGTGCATCTCTCTCAGCATGTCTACAGGATTCTCCATACCCCTGACACTCTACCCACCAACTTTTCAACTTGCTCACAGGTTTTGTTCCCTCATAAGCTCAGCGTGCCTAGCTCTTATTGGCCCTGACATAAATGCCACAGCTTTTCATCTCCTAGTGATTCAGTCTTTAACCTCCCCAATTCCTTACAGATCTTTGGTCAAATCTCCACCAATCAGCTTGCCTGGGGACAGGAACATCTACCCCTAACAACAGGAGGGCACAGGGCAGACCAGCTTCCCTTAGAGGGGCTCTGGAGGGAGCAATATATCACTGGTATCTCTAGCACTCGGATATGGGAAAGACTTCATGAGAGAGTGGCGAGGTGGGAAGAAGGAAAGGAATATTAAAAAGATTTCTAGCTTCCTGGATCAATCGTAGAAGCTGAAAAATTTACTAGTAATCAAAGGCTTTGTGGAATAAATCACTAAATATGTTAAGAAAACAAAAATTGATTACTTAACAAAACTTCTGAGGCATCCAGACAGGACTAATATAAATATGTGGTTTACAATTAGCACATAAAACATGTTTTCACACTAATAGTAGTTTTCACATAATATATTCAAGAATAACACTAATCCTATGGCAGAACCATTTAAGTAACATCCACATAATTTCAACTTTCAAAATACACTTGCTTATTACTACCATACATTTTTAAGAAGGATGTCTAGTGGCTTTTTGTTTTGGGTGGAAGGGAGGAGTCTCCAGGAACCAAACTCAAGGCCTTCGCGCTTCCCAGGCAGGTGGTATGCTGCTGAGCTCCATATATCCCTGGCACCTGGCTTTTCAATTGTAGGTCAAAATTTTTAATTTTCATGAGTAGATTATATCAAAAGCCCTGAAAAAAAAATTAGGATCTAAAGAATTACTTTGTATTTACTTCAGTTTAACATTTCATTTGATAGGAATTTAGAATTTAGTTTATCACAATAAATTATCACTACAAAAGGTAATTCCTTTCTAAATCATTAGGTGGAAAAGTAGTTCCTATTAGCTGAAATAAGATGTTTAGCTCTAGTCTCAAAGCTGTATCTGATGAAAGAAGATGCTGAACTTCCTATCACTGGATGACCATCCTTAAAAAATATTACCTAAGAAATTTGGTTTTGAATAAAAGGTTGTAGGGGCCGGGGAGATGGCTCAGTGGAATAAGCGCTTCCCTGGCAAACGCAAGGGCCTGTGTTCAATCCCAGGTTCCACCAAAAATAAAAAAGAAATCAAAAGAAAAATCCATTATTGGGGACTGGGGATTTGGCTCAGAGGTAGAATGCTTGCCTAGCAAGCTGGAAGCCCTGGGTTCGGTTCTTGGCACCAAAAACAATAAAAGGTTGTCACACATTGCCACTTAGGCTATTTTCAACCCGAATCTGCCAGGAGATTACAATTTTATATTCTGGAGATCAAGACTGAGAGCTGCGAAGAGGCATGCGGCCCACCTTAAATCTCAAGTTACCTTTAATAACTTTTATTTTATTTTATTTATTTACTTATTTATTTTTTGGTGGAACCAGGGATTGAACTCAGGCCTTGCGCTTGCCAGGGAAATGCTTATTCCACTGAGCCATCTCCCCGGCCCACCCAATAACTTTTATTTTAAAAATAAATTACAAGTCAGAATTCATTTGTGTTGCATATACAACGTATCTATGAGTCTCTACACTATTACAACATGAGAATAGGTGTATGAGAAAAGGCAAATACATTATTTTTACACTGGATACCATGCACAAGAAAAAGTAAACCTTTCCTCTTCAATTAGGGATAGCAACTGAATTCATAAAAACACCATGATTCCATTAAGATAGTCTCTTACCACATGGTAGAGAATTTCATTGGCAGTGGAAACAGCTATGAACAAGGGATAAGAAAATCCCCACATCTTCTAGCCACTGTCACCATGCATACAACATTGGAGGTAAGTGTTGCTAAGGTAATGACTCCACATGTTCTGTTATTACATGCAAGTTGAAAATTAGAAACATCAAATAGTTTTCTTTTAATTTGTACTATTACTACTAATTCTTCACTTTAAAGCTTCCCTAATGAACTAAGTCAAAGACATTTTACTTATCTACTATCTCATGAAATCCAGTTTTGAGGCCCAAATGGTTAAATGGTATCAATTACAAAATGAAGACTATCAGTAAAATAATGTTTAAAAACATATTACACTCAATATTGGGCTGGGGAGATAGCTCATCAGTCCAGGCACCTGTCTGGCAAGCACAAGGACCCAGGTTTGATCCCTGGAACTACATGCTGTGCCGGCCTTGCACACAAGCCAGCCACGGAAAGGCCGGGGGGGGCGGGGGGAGGCTGGGGAGGCTGAGACAGGAGGACTTTTAGAAGACTTAGCTGTATAGCGAGACCCTATACCACGTAAATAAACAAAAGATTAAAAAATAAATTATATTCAATTATTTCAAATATTCAGAAATGTATCTATCCATACCATAATAATGTACCCAAGAGAAGGACTCACTGGAGAAATAAAGAACTAAATCCCAACACACAGGATATATAGTTTGCCATTTCCATTTAACCATTCTACTTTTTTCTGAATAATATGTATATTAAAGTCATTGTAATAAGCAAAAGAAAACAAAAATCCACTAGCAAACTGCATGTGAAATTCAGCAAAAGTCCTTAGCAAATCTATCTAACTCTCAGAAACTAAATTTTTCAATTTCATGTCCCCCACTCCTTCCACTCCCAGGGATGGCACTGTGTTTATTTTCCCTATAACTCCTATCTCTTAAGGTTTTGGGGGGGTATATATTCCTTAAAACAACAGTCTACATTTTTCTCAGTATCCTATATTCATTTCTGAATTCCACATAACAGTTTCTCAAACTGGAGTCACACCCCATTTCTCACTCCTCAGTTTAACTCTGTCTTCTTGACTCTTAATTCTAATTCTTAAGAAATACAAACTAAATTTTGAGTGGACAATTCATTCTAACCACTCTTGAGTATATTAGTTAAGATAATCCTTACTGCTGAGAAATAAATCCTGAGATTTTAGTGGCTTAACAAAATGAAAGCTTTATTTCCGGCTGATATAAATTCCAAACAAATATTTCTTTTCAGTAGGTATCCCAGGGCCCCAGTAGCAATTCAGAGACCCACACTTTGTTCTTCAAGAGGCTCTGCTATGTCATTGGTTTAATGAATGTGATCAGGAAAAAAGGCAAAGAGGACCAAGCACAGGAGATTTTTATAAGCTACACTGGAAATAGCAAGCACGTGATGGCCACATTGAGTACTCCACTTGAGAAGCCAGGACTCAGTTTATGACATACCTAACTTCAACAGAGATGTCTGCTGGGGCCGGAGATGGGACAGAAACGGCGTGCACAATGAACTTAGAGAGCAACTAGCCAATCTTTGCTGTATTAAACAGTTATTGTAAGTTCTTAATTCTTATTTAACTGCCTAGTTGTCATGAGAGACACCTAAGAAATAAAAGCTATACAGTACCTAGAAATGGTTAAAACTGTAAATTTTATGTTATGTGTATTTATAAAATAGAAGGAAAGAGAAGAGAAAGAAACAGAGGGAAGGGGGAAGGGAAGGGAATGGAAAGGTAAGAAGAAAGGGAAAGGATGGGAAGGGGAGGAGGAATGAAAGGAGTCTCTGCTTCAAAATCTAAATCAAAGATGAGGTAGTGTCAAAATTTTTGAAGATAGAAGCCGGGCAATATACAAGCCATCTGCTTCGCAAGGGTGAGGTCCTGGGTTCAATTCCCAGAACAAAAACAAACAAACAAAAAATGCTCAAGATAAATACAACTTTCATATACTTTAGTGTGTTACATAAAGTTCTGTAAGATTTTTTCCTAAATAGCATTTCAACAGAACTTAGTCTAGCTGCTCTGGTCTAAAGATGAGCTAAAAATTACCACATATTGCCTTAACTCTAGCAGTGAAACCAGTTAATAAAGAGGTACTCTCTTCAAATATGAGGATCTTGGGCAAGAGAGATAGCTCAGTAGAATAAGCACTTGCCTGGCAAGTGCAAGGCCCTGAGTTCAATTCCTGGTTACACACACACACACACACACACACACACACACACACAAAAGTATCTTTAAAACTTATCAAGATTAGTTCAAAGGGCTAATGCAATTTGGATCTAAAACAATATAAGCAGCTTTTGTCCTTTTCTTTTTTATATCTTCCAGATATGCCAATTGTTTTCAAAACTCAAAGTATATTTCTCAGAGAAGTAAGCATGCAATAGTCTTTTAACGTATATGCTCCAGGGGCCAGGGAGATGTCTCAGTGGAATAAGCGCTTCCCTGGCAAGCGCAAGGGCCTGAGTTCA
>NDGN011545098.1:4864-21249 GCA_002564285.1 Tympanoctomys barrerae
AAAAAAAAAAAAAAAAAAAAAAAAATCTGTGTAATTTAGAAACTTTAAGTAGGAAAAGACTTCTTACATAGGTCACAGAAAAGAATCACAGATTGAAAGAAGAATTGCATGAAGAACTCAGACTGGGAGAAAATATTATACCACATATAAGACAGCAAAAAAATTTACCCAAAATATGTAAAAAGTCATCCCCTCAAGAAAAGGCAATCTAATAAAATTATCTTAAAAAGAATTTCACAAAGGAAAAATTACCAGTAGCTATTAACATGTGAAAAGATACATGCCATGGCTTGACACTAGGAAAATGTAAATTAAAACAATCAGATAGATATGGTTCCCTATCAGATGATCAGACTGGCAAAATCAGAAATCTGATAACACGTTGTTGGCCAGACTCAATGTTGATGGACCAGTAACTGAAGTGTGTTTTATTTGTTGCCAGACATTGCTTAGGAGCTACAATTCTATTTCCTGGGAGACACTTCCTGGTGTTACTATGTGCTTAAGGGTTACAGAAATTAAATGAACAGGTGAAAACCTATTCTGAAGAATATTTAATTTGTCTTATATTTCTCCACTGTGTTCTTTTTCAAATTTGCTTTTTTGATTCATATTTTTAGTTTACTGTCACACATTATTACATAACATTTTTAATAGTTAAAGAATAAAAATGCAGGAGGCCTGGGCCTTTCTATTTTCACTTCCTACATAACAAGCAGCAAAATAATGTAACACATAGATAAACTGAAATCTAACTTAGGAGAATATTTCTTTTTTCCTTTTGGGGGGTGGGCACGAAGAATCGAACGCAGGACCTTTCACTTGCTGGACAGGCACTGTACCACTATAGCCATGGCCTTAGGAGTGCATTTCTTATGACTAATAGCTGGCTTTCAGCCAGGCACAAAGAGCTAAGCTCCAGCCAATCACAGGAAGCCAGCCCACCCAATGATCCTGAAAAAAACCAGTGCTGCATCTTGCCATCCCTAGTAAGACACACGCCCGGTAGCAGCCAATCAGATCTCTCCACTTTGCTTCCCTCATTTGGCCTATAAAAGCATGTTGCCTGCTGTGGTTTGGATACGGCTTGAGTGTCCTCTAAGGGCCACTGTGTTAAAAACTCAGTCTCAGGAAGGTGATATTGAGAGGAGTGGAACCTTCAGGAGTCAATCCTAGCAGGGAGTCCTTGTGTATTGGCAGTATTGTATTTGAAAGACTTTAAAGTCATTCTATGGGCCCTGGGTGGTTCTTGCAGGAAGGTGGTTATCAAAGGAGTAAGTGCGGCCCCTCCCCCTACTCCTGGTTTCAACAGTATACTTTCCTCCTACATGAATTCATTTTTAAAACATCTTACAACACATCTTTTCTTTTCCTCTGCTATAAACTTAGGTAATAATCTTAATGTTCAGAGTCATGCCTTAGAGGAAAATTTTAGAATAGCAGATAATTAAGTCTAGAAGAAAAAAGAGACATTGGGAAGGGGTATCTTTTAAAGGAGATTAGGCAAGGTGAAATAGGGGACATCTGTTTTTGCCTGTCCTGTCTTCTGTACTTCTAATTAACTGAGTCCTGATTTGTTTTTTCCCTATACACTCTACCTATGTGGTTTAAATGGGGAAGACCCCAGAGAACAGGGTATGTACCCCAATTCACAATAGTCAGGCCTAGAAATTCTGCTGGTATTACTGAGAGAGGATCTCAGTTCTCTGGACTGAACTGGTGAAATAAAGATTGGATCTGCTGGCAACCACCTCTACCATCTGCTGATGGGGGTATAAGAAAGGGCTATGAGCAGAGAGGAAGTACTCTCTTCACTGGAGTACTGGGCTCCAGCTGTATCTGAAGCTGGTCCACATTTAGCCTTATAAGTTATACAAGCTGTCAAATCCATTAAATCCCATCAGAGAGAGATGAGGATCAAGAGAATGAGGTATAGTCAGAGAGATAGCTCAGCAGCAGAACCACCTGCCTGGCAAGTGAAATGGCCTGAGTTCAATCCCTAGTCCAAAAGGAAAAAAAAAATCAGATTTAAAAAACATTTCACAGAATGTTTATCAGACAGAGAAATAAGGTCTATGGGGAGAAAATCACATCTCCAAAGATTAAAATGATGTATGTTGAGAAACTATTTTCACTAGAGTGCTGTGGGATTTTTAGAAGAATCAAGGCTTCAGTGAATGAGATCTCACTTTGATTTGGCAGTAAAAGGAGGATGACGAAGAAGAAATCGTTGCTCAAAGAGAAATGTAAGGAGGGAAAATGTGTTTGCTTGGGAGAAATGTCTGACAGGAGACCTAGGAAAATGGGTGGAGCAAAGGCCGTCAGGATGTGAGGTCAGGGGAAAGAATGAAATGGTCTCCTCAGCCCAGTGTTTCAAACTTGGCTCACACAGAATTGCCAGGACAGTTGTTAAAAAATTAAAGGGCTCCAGGTCCCATTCCAGCCCGTGGAATTGGAGTCTCTGTGGGACTGTGTGTAGCCAGGAAGGTGTTCTCTTGTGCAGCCAGATGGAGTAGCAATCCTTTAAGCAGAGGCTGTGTTTCGTAGATCAGTGGTTATGCACATAGTATGAAACCCTCGTAACAAAAGTTTAAGACAGATGTTCCTGACCTCTTCTACAAAGAAGACCGATGAAATGATTGGTTGGTAATGTGTGAGATAATGGCTCACTGAGGCCAAAGAGAAAGTGCAAAAGGTTTCGAACCACCAATAGGGTTAAAAACACATGTCCAAGAAAACTAATGTGTCTGCAGAGTTTCTGCTTCTGTGTGATTAGGTCATGTAATTAATAGTGCTCAGAATGAAATAAGCCTACTGCATCAGGAAAACAAGTCAATAACTCATCAAGGTTGCAAATTTTAAAAATTAAAAGCAAGGAAAATAAAATGGCTAAATCAACGTTGGAAAATAAATCACACAGGATGACATGAGCTGTGAAAATCATGTAATGTCTGCTCCAGTGGTTGTTTAAATATAAAGCATTATTCTTTTAAAGAGCTCTGAGGATGAAATAGTATTTCTAGTTACATTATGTACAAGAGAAATTTCATGATTTCTTTTTCCATTTATGAAGAGACTTGATGGGGAGGAGGTAGATGGGTCCTGATAATATTAAGTTGCTGAGTCTCAAAAGAAAGAAAACATAATTCAATCCATTAAATTTGAAAATTTTCTGAGCTGGAAATAAAGAAAAGAAGATATAGTGTTGGGCAAGGCAAAGCTTTTAATTTAAAATTTAGCTGTATACTGGAATAAAAACAGGCTTGTGGATCCATGGCACAGAATATAGGATGCAGAGACGACCTCAGACGTCTGATCTTCAACAAAGGGGCCAAATACACAGGAGAAGAGAGGGCCTCTGCAAATGGTGCTAGCTCTCATCATGGAAAGCACCAAACCTAGATCCTCCTCTCTCACTTCATACTCAGCTACAATAAGAAGACATCAAAGATACAAATGTTAAAGCAGAAACACAAACTACTGAAAGTAGAGGTAGATAAGACTCTTGACGACACAGGCATAGCTGAAAACTTTCTAAAGACAAGAACCCGCGTCACCCAAAGAAATAACATTGAAAATCAACAAATGAGAGTATATTATATTCAAAATCTTCTGCAAACAAAGGAAAAGTCAACAGAGTGCAAATCCAGTGGAGTGAAATGGGGGGGAAAAACTTGCCAGCTAGACCTTGGATAGAGGATTACATCCAGAATATGTAAAGAGCTCAAAAAATTACATGTTCCCCAATATGGCAGCTGAAATGAATAGCCACTTCTCAGAAGAAGTAGAAATCGCCAATAAACAAGAAAAGTTGCTCTACACCTCTGGCCACTAGAGAAATGCAAATTAAAACATTGAGATTTCATTTTACACCAGAAAGAATGGCTGTCATCAAGAAATCAATAGCAAATGCTGGAGAGTTCACAGGAATCAAATACTCCTTCTGCATTATTAATGGCAATGTAAATTAGAACATCCAGTATGGAAATCAGTATGGAGATTCCTGAGAAAATGAAAACTTAAATTCCATCTGATCCAGTTATTTCTTTGCTAGGTATTTTATTGGATGGGTTAAAGACATCAAATTATAGCAATACATGTATATTCCAGTTTATTACATCACAATGCATAGTACTTATATCTTACAGGAAGTGGCCTGTATGTCCATCAACATTTCTTTCTGGATAAAGAAATCATAGTATTTTCACATAATGAAGTACTACTCTGCTATAAAGAAGGATAAAATTGAGTCATTTAGAAATATATACAACTTGAAACTATAATAGTGAAATAAACCAGATATTCAAGCTTGCATATTGCATGAGAAAAAAAGAATGAAAAAATTAAAGAGAAAAATTAAAGGAAACAGGCAGACAGAGTTTTACAAATGGGAAGAGGGCCAAGAGATGGAGGACAGAAGAGGGGGATTTGAAAAAAATTAAGATGTGTTATGCGCATGCACCAGCGCCCCAGGAGGAATGCAGGCGTTGTGCAACTACGCTGATAAAAATTAAAATTAAAACAATAAAAGGTAACTGCAGAACAGCATAAAGGGCAAGGAATAGATATGAAGTGCTTACAAATCACAAAAATTATTCAAAACATAGATTTAGGAGAGATATTTTCATGGGCAATAAGGTAATTCAGGTGCACCTTGAAACCCCGGCAAGTATTCATGATCAGGGCCAGGGAGATAGCTTGGTGCTCTAAGCACTTGCCTGGCAATTGCAAGAACCGGGGTTTGATCTCCAGTACCACATGTCATGCCAGCCCCAGAACCCAGGGCCCACCAAGCAGGCCACCAAAACTGGGAGAGGTGGTGCACACCTGTAATCCCAGCACTAGGGGGGCTGAGAGAGTAGGATCACTAAGAATCCGAGCTGCATAGCAAGATCTTGTACCAAATACATAAAAAAGTTTTTTAATTAAAAAAAACATGACTGATACAAATGAAGGACAATTTTGTATCTGTATATACAAAATAGGATAGATATATAGCTACTTTCTCCTAATTCAATAAGAAGAAAGATCTGTACTAATAGTCTTTGGACAGGATATCATGTCAGCATCTTGTGCTATGAATGACTACTACAAGACAACAATATGCAATGTATTAATTGTTGTAACTCTCCTACCAACCTATTTCAAAGCTGTCACATTGCAATTTTTTCTCAATAAAATTAATAAAAAAATAAATTTAAAAAAAATCATAAAAAAACATGAGCAGATGTCCTTGGGGGAGGGCACGAAATAGCAGGCTACAGGAGCTTCAACTACAAAGTATGTCCTTGCGGAGTCACCAGGATGCCGTATCCAGGACCCTGTGTGCAGCGGGGAGCCCTGGAGACAGACGAGCAGTAAGGCCATGCGGTCACACTGCCCCTCTCGCTGCTGTGCCCGCAGAAACACTAAGTGGGAAGCGCTGGGTGAGTGGGTGAGAAACACTGCCAACCTGGGTAGAGGGGACAGAACACTTGCGGAAGATGACAAAAGGCCCAGCGAGCAGCATAAGATGGAAGAATGCTTAGACGGGGAAGAAAGAAGAGATGGAGCCATGGCGGTTCTGAGGTTTCAATACAGCTTTATTTTGTTTTAGTTATCATTGTTAAGAAAGTATTTTTATTCACTGTAAAAACAATTGGAAAATATTTGCAAGTATATTGTTTAAATGGACAAATCACTTAGGTTCCTATTACCTAGCAATAGCCACCGTCATTGTGTTTTCTTAGGTTCTTTTACCCTATATGTAATTTTTTATTATAGCATAATAAATATACATAAAACTTTACAAATCCTAAGTATTCAGCTCAGTGAATTGTTACAAATGAATTATTACAAAGGAATACAACTGTGTGCTTATTAATAACAGTTCAGAAGTCCCACCACCCCATCTCCCCCAAGCGCCTTACCTGTGCCTCCTCAGAAGCAAGTACTACACTGGCTTATAACATTTGCATTTGAGTTTTATATAAATGGAATCAGAGTACTATCCACTATGATGTTGACTTTTTAACCAATGTCATTGATGAAAAATTATCAGTGATGGGAGTTAATTCTTTCTATGTAGTATTTCATTATTACTATATAGTACAATTTACTCCTACATTTTACTGTTGATGGACTCTTGAGTTTTTTCCAATCTTTGGCT
Organism: Tympanoctomys barrerae; assembly: GCA_002564285.1. Taxonomy (NCBI): domain Eukaryota; kingdom Metazoa; phylum Chordata; class Mammalia; order Rodentia; family Octodontidae; genus Tympanoctomys; species Tympanoctomys barrerae. The sequence continues at coordinate 11,013 of NDGN011545098.1, forward strand.
CTCTGACCCTGTAGATGTCTATTGGAGCCCAAGTACATGCACTCCTCAAACTGTTGCTCACTGGTGACCATTCACCTTGAGCAGACACTAAATTTTTCAGCACAGTTGTACCACTCTACACTTGCACCAGCGTATTAGAATTCCTATCGTTCTGGAACTTTCTCCAGTACCTGAAGGCATCAAACTTGTGCCACCCTGTCAACTGCATCATGATGGTATGCACTGAGATTTTAATTTCAATTTCCTTCGCTTCTAATTAAGTAGACTACGTGTCGTATGAATCCTGCTTCTGGCGAATTTTACTTTTTGGCTGAAGTTTCTGTTCATAAATCATTTCCTTTAGGTTGTCTATACTTGGCTGGAAGAAATCTTCATCTATTCTGTGTATGAGTTTATGGTCAGTTATTTGTATTGCAAAATCTATTCTGCGACTTATCTTTTTAGTACCTCATATAGTTGTTTTCAGTGAAATGAGGTTCTTGATTTTAAATGCTACCCAGTGTGCTGATCTCTTCCTGTATGTGCACTCTTCAGCTCTAGTTCTAAAATTCTTTGGCTTGTGGTTTAGATCTAAAATGCCCCCACCCTGCAGTCTCATGTGTTTGGAAAGTGACTGGACCCTGGAGGGGCTGTACTCATTGGACATTCATGTACTAGTGAATTCAGTAGCTAACTGCCCTGTAAGCAAGTGGAGTCGGGCTGGAGGTAAGTCCCTGAGGACACGAACCCAAAGGCTGCACTCTTGTCCATGGCTCCTCCTTCTCTCTTGGCTTCATGACTGCCAGGGTCTCAACAACTTTCCTCCACCACACAATTTCTTCCATAGAGCTAACTGACCATGGGCTGAACTCACTGGACACAGTGAGCTAAATGAAACTGTTTTTCTTCAAATTGCATGTGTGTCTTAGTCACTTTCCTTGCAATGAGATAAAAAAAAACCCAACATCCACAACTTAAACGAGAAGAAACATTATTGTTGTTGCTGTTGTTGTTTATGGTTATAATCTATGGAAAGCTGGCTCCCAGGAAGAAGAAGATAAAGAAAAAAGCAGAAGGAAAAGGAGAGGGAGGAGGAGGAGCAGGAAGAGGAGGAGGAGAAGAAGGAGAAAGAAGGAGGAGAAGGAGAAGGAGAAAGAGGAGAAAGGAGAGGGGATGGGGGAGACTGAGTGAAGGGACAAGGGGAAAGGAAGAGGGAGTGGGAAGGGGTGAAGGAGGAGGAGAGAAAAAAGGCAGAGGAGGCGGGGAGGGGAACTATGCCTTCTTTCAGTGGCCTCTCTTATGGAAATGTCCTACCTTCCAACAGAACACTGAGCCGCTGAACACCGGTAGGTGACTCCACTGACCAGTGCACTGGCCCATGATCCAGCCACCTGTCCAAGCCCCACCTAGGAACGCATGAGGCCTTTGGGGAAATTCTTGATCCACACATAACCTTGCACCATGACCCTCAAAAGACTCCAAAGGGCTTGGGCAGCCACACTCTTGCTGGCTGAAGCTCACATGGCCTTTCAGGCTGGCTCTGCTCACTGCCTGTGGACCATCAACAGATGCTCTGCATGCTTTGCATCCCCACCAGGAAGACTTCCTGGAGTCTCCACTGTACTTTCAGCTTCTCTCTCACTGCCTCAACACATGTTGCCAAGTTCTAAGTTACTGATTATTTTTCTTTAAACTCATACCCAACTGACTCTCACTCTCCCCTACCGCTTGCTTATACATGAAAAGCATCTGATAGGAACACACTGAACTATTTGTAGTTTTCCATGTGTTCAAGAAGGTAGTATATGAAAATAGGATCTTTGCTCCAGGTGGTGATTTCCACCGACAGACCTTTAAGATATATATGGTTCGGCTCTGACGTCGCAGTAGAGGTTCTGTTTCCAGGCAACGTAGAATCTGGCTTCAACACTTTGGCTATAGTTAGAGCCGGGCTGGTGAGCAGCACTGGGAATGTGGCTGGCATAGATGCTCACTCCTAAGGGGCAGTTTGTCAAGGTGATTTAAGCACAGGCAAGGAGTTAGACTAGTCAAGAACCAGCAGGAGTGCCTGCTTAGGCAGGCACAGGGAGTGGGGTATGTCATGCTGGGCCTGTCCCCAGGGCATGCTGAGATGGAGATTGAGACTGGGCATGGTAGCACACATCTGCCTATAATCCCAACACTTGGGAGGCTGAATAACAGGAGGATCACTATTAGTCTGATCTGTGTAGTGAGACCCTGTAGACCCTGTACTAAATACATTAAAAAAGAACCAGTAGGAACACTGCTTACTGTCTTGAGATAGCATGATTCTAAGGACGGTGACAGAAGTAGCTCCGTCACTAGATGTCTACTGCTCTGTGTCTCTCCCTTTGTTCCTCTTAGGAAAGCTCTTAAATGAAGGAGAAGGTGGAGATTCACCGGAGAACACTGCTACTTTTCATAGACTTTAGGGTGGACAGTGTTGAATACAAAATTGCATGTACTTCTGTGTTTATGTAAGTATGTCTGCTTGGAGTACTGAGTTATTGAGATCCCCCTTCCACACACTCAAGTATTTCATCAAAGAATACAATTGAGAATGAGGTTAGGAGCAGATAGGGAGATTCTCAAATGGAAAAATGAAGATCTGGGTCTTACCCAGGCCTGTATTGCTTAGCAACTGAGATACACTGTGAGAAACGTGCTGCGAGGTGATTGCATAGCCTCACACAGAACAAGTAACATGGCGTCATGTGTGACCAAGGCATCTTTATGAGGTGCACAGAAGACCAAGACAAGAATGTAAGCCTCAGGAAACAGAGGCGCTTGTGTGTCTGCTACTCTGCCAGTTGTCACTACCATTGAGGTTTATAGTTATGCCCAAGCGGACTATTCATCATTACCATAACGGTGCTAATTCTAATTGCCTAGGTTTTTGCTGTGTGTCAACTTCCTGTGCTAACAATTCACATTTTGATTTTGGCTCTTCTCACTGTGGCCCTTGGGAGAGTGACAGTAATGTCTTGTCTCTCCCAAGGGCCACAGGAAGTGGTGCAGCAGGAGCTCGGCACAGTGGATCTAATTCAGAGCTGTCCTCTTACGTAATGGACTGTGCTCAGCCACGCTGAAGTTCAGCACTCCACTGGGAAGGCCCTTTCTTCAGAGCCTGGAGACACTGACACTGCCTGGCGGCTCCTGGACACACGCTTCTCAGGACATACATTAAACTTCCCCGATTCCTCTGCTCACTGACCTCTGCATTCCCTCTGATGAGAAATGTCCAGAAAGTGTTCAGGAAATATGCGAACTGAATTCCACAGACAGGAACAATTAATCAGGAGCTGGGGGACTGCCAGAATCAGGGCAGAGTGATGGAGAATGTGGTGGAGACTTCGGAAAAGACAATGAGCCTTCCACAGTCATGAGCAAGCAGACAAAATTTCAGTGATTTTGAAACACAGGATCTTACAGGTAGAAATAGGCCAGGGGGAAAAACCTTTACCAAAGAAAAGATATGGCTCCTCTTGACCAGCCTGCATGTCCTTTTCTAGTTGTTAAAATTTATTTTTAATCATAAATTGACAAATGACAATGGAATACATTTATGAAATGCAATGCAAAGCTATGGCTTATGAATACAGTGTAGAGCAACTAAATCAACCTAACTAGCACATCCACGGAGTTCTCTGAGTCACTGTGGAAGATCACACTCGAGTTGAAGCTGCTCATATGGTGCTAGCAAAGTTCAACATCTCTTCTAAATTGGTATTGGAATTACCTAGTTCTGAAAGATGGGCTGATAGGAAAGCTAATTTTACATACGCCCAGCTATTTGAGATGGTGCAGATCTTAGAGGGAGAAAACTCGTATTTTGCTGAGAACCCATGACCATGCCCTCTGACAGCCCACTTCTCCCATCTAGATGTGCTTCCAGGGCCGTGCCTCTTCTGTCCTGACACCTCCCTTGCAAACAGTAGTTGTCCTCACATCTGACAGGATGACTGTTATCAAAAGAATAACAGTAAAAACAAGCTAAGTATTGGGAGGTGGCTGGGGAACTGGAGCCTTTACACAGTGTTGGTGGGGATATGGCACGCTGCGGTCACTACAGAGATTCCTCCAAACACTACAGCTATCATAGGAGCTGAGAATCCCACTCCAGGGTGTGTGAACAAGAGTTGAGATGAGAATCTCAAAAAGATATCCAGACCCCATGTACATTGCCGCGCTACACATAACAGCCAAGGTATAGCCACAACTCAGGAGTCCATTAGCAAATAAATAGAGAAAGAAAATCATGGTCTATAAATAATATATATACACATATATTGCAAACATGTATGCAGTACATATTTATTATGTATGTCTATAAAATTTTAATATATATGGAATATTATCCATCATATGCAACAGAAAAATTTTGTCATATGTAAGAGTATTGATGTATCTGAAGATCTTATAAGCCAGTCACAGAAAGACAAATACTGCATGATTCCACTTATATGAAGTCCATAAAGTAGTCAATTCATAGCATAGAATGATGGTTTCCAGGAGCTGCGGACAGGAAGGAGTGGGCGTATAAAGTTTTTGCTATGCACGGAAAACATGCTCCAAAGCTCTGTGGTGCAATGCAGAACCTATGGATAATAATACAGAATCTTGTACTTTTAAGTTGAGAAAGAGGATAGATTTCTTGCTAAGTATTCTCAAGGTCAATGACCTGGAGTTGCAGTGAGTGCAAGAAGAGTCAGAGATCAGCTTCCTCTCCTGCAGTTGACCTGGAGCTGATGTGACTGGTGGGAAGGTCAGAGACTGGCGCCTATGCCCTCCACTGATGGGATTCAGGAGCCAGAGACAGGCAAGAGCACCAGCAACACAGTGGGATCTGCACAGAGTACACAGAGGGCAGGCAGGACTAGCGCCACAGAGAAGTCTGAGCAGCAGCAACAGTACAAGCAGCAGGTAGTAAGTTAACCATCAGCTTTGTGCTAGGGGATGCATAGAAATGGATGATAAGACCTGACCCCTTTTCTGCCCCTCTCCTTCCCTCCCTTCCTCTCCTCTCTTCTCCTCTCTTCTCTTTTTTAAACAGCTAGGGAGAACTCCAATCATGGAAAACTAAACCCATACACTAAGTCGAGAGAGAAAGATCAGTCCCAAACCCAGCACAAATCCACCCACAATTTTGACTAGAGTATGCACTGTGGGATCTGACTTGGGCCTACCACAGAAGTGCAGACTCTAGGGGACTCTTATGGCTCTTATTTTTCTCTGATGGGTTTTCCTCTTGGTAGTTAGCTGGGTTAGTGTGCATTAGTTTTTGTGGGGGTTTTTTTGGCTTTGATTTTGTTTCCTTTTTTTTTTCTCTTTTTGTCTCTGTTCTGTTTTGCCCTGCTTTGCTTTTCTTTCTGTATGTTTGTTGCTTTTTTCCATGCATGTGGTTAATTTTGTTACCTGTTTTATCCCCTTTTCTTTCTCTTTTCCATTTTCTTTTATCTCTTATTCATGATGTAGATCTCTAAACTTTCTCTCTGTATTATTTTCCTCATCCTCTTTCTTGCTTTCATCAATAATCTCACCTTGATTTTATGATACTTTCATGTGAGTAACATTGTCTCTTTTTTTTCTGATTCACTGCAACATTCCTAGGCTTTCTCTTTCAAACTCTTCCTCTTGTATTCTACAATTACCCAAAACTTGGTTGAGCACCCTATGCCCTCCAACCTTGTTTCTACTATATTTAACTTACCCACCTCGCCATCCTACCCCCTATTCCTCTTAACCCCCTCCACACAACAGAGTAAAATCACTCTACTAGGTAGAGAAAACTTGCATATAAGTTCTTGGTATAAGTTGGATTATATTATATGACTACAGAACTTGTTCCCACAGTTAAAGAAATCAGGATAATAGTTACCACAGCTGGTCAGTAGCCAGGCGGTGCTTGAATCTACTGTTTTGCTAACTGTACTACTTAATCCAGCATGCCATACCCAGCATAATGAGTTTTCCTCCCCTATAAGGCAACACTGCGATGGCAAGGCGTCATAACCATTGCCATAGTCCAGTTCCAAAGGAATGGGTCTTGAGTCAAATGGATAGCAACTTCACACTCTGGCTATATTGGTGCAGCGGTTGACACATTGTGTCAACTTGGCTAGATGACTCCACAGCACACTTCCGGCTGGTGGGGTCCCGCCCTGGGGCACATTTGGTTCAGCCCCCAGAGTGACTCAGCACAAAGAGACCATATAAAAGGACTGAGGAAGTAGTCGACGTTCCACTTCATCAGAGGAACTTCAGTTTTTGCATTCGGCTTCAACTTCATTGCCTGGCTTGCAATGCAGACTCTTCGGCCTCCAGCTTAGATCCTTCACCTTCCATCGCAGACTCTTCAGTTTCCATCGCAGAGTCTTTAGTCTTCTCTCACAGACTCATTAGCTGATGAATAGAGACTTGCATGGAGCACAGCAATGAGCTTCAGAACTTGGGACTGAATTCTTCAGTCTGGGGTGTGCAGACGCCCTCTGCACACTCCCTCATCTGACTCTGCGGCTGACGGTCCTAAGCCAATCTTGTAATTCCTTATACACTGTATATCTTGTATTAATATCTGTTCCTTATATTATATCTGTTCCTATAAGTAAAACTCTAACCAATACAATTGGGAAGGTAGGTTTCTGGAATAGACAAAAAGGCCCAAACCACCGACTTCTAGAAGACATCCTAAGGAACAGACATCTCCCAGGAAAGCCTTGACACCAGTGATAAGGCTGTCCCACATAAGAAATCCACAAGCATCAAGTAAAAAAACAAAATAAAATGGAAAATGACAAGATGAGGAAACAAACTGCAATCCCAAATGCCCAACCTACCCAGGATAAGTCCAGAGCATAAAGAGAGAAAGTAAATTGGAAGACAGCAAACGGAACACTCTGCAATGATAGCAGAAGATGTTTAAAAAATGGAAGAGGCCATAAAAAATAATCTCTAAGGTGCAAAAAGAAATGACTATCAAATTGAAAGACATTAAAGCAGACACAGATAAAAAAAAAAAGAGGCCCTCGGGTAAACAATAGAAACCATGAATGCTGAACATAGACAAGAAATGGAATCAATGGAACAGATCCAAACAGAAATCTGGGAACAAGCTGGGGAGACAGCTCAGTGGTCTAAACATCTGCCTAGCAAGAACAAGGACCAGGGTCCAATTCCTGGTACCACATGCCATGCCAGCTCTGCACACACCTGTAATCCCATCTCTGGGGAAGATGAAACAGGAGAATCACTACCAGGCCAAGCTGCATAGCTAGAGTCTATACCAAATAAACAAAAGATTTTTTAGAAAAAGAAATCTAGAAGATTAAAAGCTCCATTGAGAGTATATTCAGCAGTCTGAATAAAGATGAGGATAGTGTATCAGATCTAGAAGACAGGAAAGTAGCTGGTGACCAGTAATGAAAGATATCTTAAAAATAGCAAGGGAACCATGGAAAATCAACCCAGTCACTGCAGGATGAAGCAAAGAAGAACAAAGTCAAAAGCAATGACAAAGGAAGTCAGAAAAATGACATAACCACATGGAAATTAAGCAACATACTTGTGAACAACCAAGGGGTCACAGAATAAACTAAAGACAATGGAAAAGAATCCGGCCTGAGCCCAGCAGAGATGTATACCACTCTCAAAAGATACAGAAATGAACACTGAAAGACCATGGATATGTTTTTCGGTGTATACTTCTTTTCTATTCCTGAGGGATGAAACACATTGAATTAAGAGGAAATACAAAACATTGCCGTAATGACCAAAATGTTCAAACTGTTAGCAGGCAGTCTTATCTGATAGTTTACGTATTAGATGTATTGAAGCTAAAATTCAGTAAATGAAAGGTGGATTTAGGACACAAATAGGTGAAACATAAATAATATCGTTTGTTAAAAGAGGTATTGAAGATAATGTCTTCTTTGAAAATATAAAGATATATACTGATCAATGAAATGATGCAGAACTGTAATTAAGAAAATCATACAGTGAATAAGCTGGAAGGGAAAATCAGTAGAAGCCCACGGAATTGTCCAACTAAGCCTTAGGAGTGTGATTTCACAATGATCTCCTGGTGGATGATGATGCTCATAACTGGGGCTTCATCTCAAAATAAAGCGACCAAGTACAACTGCTCCTTCACAGCTACACATTATAAACAAGGCCTGGTCCATTAACCCTAGTTTCCTTCTTGTTCATTGCACAGATATTTTTATGTGGACTTTTGAAAGTAGTATTCACGGAGAAAAGTTTCAATTAGTATTGGTATTGTAGTGGTTGATGCACTGTGTCAATTTGAGAAGTCTAGCAGTTTAATTAAGTGACTCATCAGAGAACCAGAATTCTTAGTTTGTAAACATCCTGTGCAAGAGAAGGGCATGGACACTGTGTGAGGTGTCCAGATTATAAACCAGGGTAGCTTGTTTACAATCTAAGGAGGGGAGAGAGGCTGGCTAGAAGCTGCTGCTGCTGCCCTTCCCTTTGCTCTTCCACTGTTTTCTGCTGCTGTGAACTGCTGCTCTCTGCCATGTGCCACCCTGTCTGGGAACCAGCCGAGTGTAGACTGAAAGCTCCACAAACTGTGAGCTAAATAAACCTTTCCTGGGGCTAGTGAGATGGCTCAGTAGAAAAAGTGTTTGCCTGGCAAGCGCAGGGGCCTGAGTTCAATCCCCGGTTCCAAAAATAAGTAAATAAATAAACTTTTCCTTCCTTAATTTTGGGTGTCAGGTATTTTGTCTCAGCAACAAATAAAAAATAACCAAGACAAATATTTTCCAAATAGGTGGCAAACGAAAACTAGTAAGAATTTTAGACATTGAAATTAGGAGGAGAAAGAGATGAGGGAGAGAGAAAAAGAGAAAGAGAAGAAAAGAAGAATTAATCAAAACACATAGATAAAAGAAGGTAACTTTATATCACCTATAACAATGTTAAACCTGAATGAAATTATATTAAAATTATAAAGGTACTTTAATTGGGGAAAATAAATTATAATAATCATAATGAAAAGAAATGGAGATGTAGACTTAAAATAATACCATGGACAGTTATAAATGAACAAATAAATTTGAAATAAAAAAGTGCAACATATACCACTGAATTCCCTTGCTCAGAAATATTCCCTGAAAATTCACTTTGTAACAAAAGTGGCTGAAAACATGCAACTTCAGGTAACACGGCCACTCTAGCAAACAATGTGGAGAAAACTGAATACTGATATGCTGGTGGTTGCATCTGGATCCACATCACACACCATGTACTGAACTAAAATCGAAATGATCAAAGATCTAATGTTAACACAGAAACAGACTGATGGGAGATACGTAATGGGGACTTTCCAAACCAAGGCCCAGTTGAATAGGAAGTAATACCAAGAATCAAGAAATAGGTAGAAACAACCAACAGAGTGAAGAGACAAGCTACAGAATGGAGAAAATGTACGCCAGCTATTGCTCAGAGAACCACTATCTAGAATATATAAAGATCTCAAAAATTAGCTCCCCCCAAATAAAAGACTCAATTTAAAAAGGGGCAAGTCAGGGCCAGCAAGATAGCTCAGTGCATGGGTTTGATCCCTGGCACCCCATGCCACACAGGCCCCAGCCTAGGCACCTGAGCCGGCCACCGAGACCAGGCGTGGTGGCGTATGCCTGTAATCCCCACGATGGGGAGGCTGGAAACAGAAGGACCACTATGAGTCCGAGCTGCGTAATGAGACCCTGGACCAAATACATAAAAAATTAAAAATAAATAAGAATGGGCAAGTTAAATGAAAAGATACTTCTTAGAAAAAAATGCAAATGGCCAATAAATATGAGAGGAAATATTCACCATGGCTGAGCATTAGAGAGATACCAGTTAAAACAACACTGAGATTCCATCTTACCATATAAGGATTATCAAACAAGAAATCAAATAATAACAAATGCTGGCATGGCTGCTAGGGAAAAGGAACCCTTCAACAATTTTCTTAAAAAATTAATTTTATTGAGAAACAAATAGCAATGAAACAGTTTCAAAACTGACTAGGAGGGCAGTTTCAATAATTAATGCATTGCATATTGTTGTCTTCGTAACAGTTATTCACAGTACAAGATGCAGACATAATATCCTGTCCAAACACTATTAGTAAAAATCCTTCTTCTCATTGAACCAAGAGAAAGTAGCCGTATATCTATCCTATTTTGTATATACAGATACAAAATGGTTCTTCATTTGTATCCCCCCTTTT
>NDGN011545104.1:0-18336 GCA_002564285.1 Tympanoctomys barrerae
GGCACTTCAGTTTCTCTTTTGTCTTTTAATAAACAGTGATTTTTCCAAATCCATAAAATATTTTTAAAATGGCTCTGAATAATGGTTGCAACACAGTTAAGTACATATTGTTTTCTCCAATTGTTTTAATGTCAAAAAGCCACGTTGATCATTTATATAAAATAACAATCACAAAGACGTAGGAAAAAGGGAAGAAAAATCTAGAATGTTCACTATAAGCTTATTCACATTTAGTAGGTATGATTTAAGCAACTGTATTTTATATGGAAACCTCATTTTATGCCTTCTAGTACTTACCCAGTGTTGAGGCTATATTACAGAATTTAAGAGGAGCTACACACTTAGAACCCCTTACCAGCTGTTTCCAAACAATCTGACAAACACACTTCACAATGAAAAGAACAGAAGTTTGGGACAGTTTTTGTTGTTTCTTTGGTGGACACACAACTGTTTCAGAGACAAGATGGCTCCCTTTTGGTGTACATGTCCGTTTCTCTACCACAGGAGTACATATTAAAATCTACATTGCAGACTACAGACAATGCAGACCCTGACTTTCATTACTTTTATAGGATTTTGGTACATTAACAAACTGCCTTCCAGAATGGAAGCCGCCTTTATTAAAGGGAAATAAATTCATCTTATTTCTCTGGTTAGTTGAATTTTTTAAAGGTTCTGTATGTTTTTAGGGTAATAGTTAAAACTTTTCGTATTCTTGCATAAGGCATTTCAGGATAGCCTCCTGCTGGGCTCTCCACTTCTCCATCTTATTGCTTCTACAGGTTACTTTTCTTATTTCTCGTATGTGTGGCTTCCCAAATGTCACTGTCATGGTACTTCATGCCGTAGTACTTCTGCACCTCCTTTTCTCTGCCCAGAGACACTCCTTCCTTTTTCTTCCTTGTTTGAAGCTAATCCTACCTTTTTTTTCAGGATGTAGGTCATGGCCAGCCTTTCTGCTCTGACAGTCTCAATTCTGTTTCTGCTCCCCTAGTGCCTTCTGTTCACGTCTGTCAAAATACTAAACTTTAATTGTTGATTGTAGACACCTGCTTGAAAATGACTATATTTTAAATTTATATTTGTACTCCTAGTACTCAGCTGAAATAAAGACCCAGGAAATTGCTGAGCCAAGGCTTTAAATCCACTAAGTCCTCTCTTCCATTCTCTATCATCAACATAACCCCTGCTTCCTGCTCTTCATAACAAACAACAAGGTTCTCTATGCTTAAAAGATACAGCAATGCAGTTAGGGGCAAATGTAGACAATAGGAATGTACAGAAATTTAATAAATTTTTGATTTTTGTGAGGTGAGTGGGATGCAAACACTTTTTTCTGAAAGCCTGCAGGCCGGGGTTACATTTTTGATATAGTGTCTTCTAGTTGTTCTTCATTTGGTTAGTGCAGGCTTCAAGGTCCAACTTAGCACGGTGCTGGTTCAGCATGTGTGGCACCCTGCGTTGGCGCCCAGCACAGTAAAAACGACTTCCAGATTTTTGAGTTAAACGTATACCTGAGTGTTAGGTGTTTTTTTCTCGTCTCCTATATAAACTTGGATAAAGCTTCATTGGTTATAGCCTTTCCATCCTCCCAACTTCACCAAACTAACATCAATTATGTTACTGGGAGAAAACAATCACATCTGCACTAGGTTGAGAGGCATTTCTGAAAAAGTAATGAACTGTTCTTGACAGTCTATGGACTACAGTATCCCTTGCACCACTGCAGCTCTGTGACCACTGCCTTGGCCAAGAGAGTTCAAGATGGTTCTGTACTTATTAAGCAACTACTATCTTTTTGATTTAATATGGCAGAGAAGGTACTAATATGGCATAGAAAATTCTAATAATTAGGGCCCTTTATCAAAATGCACTGATTTTTGATTATGCAGTCTACCACTGACTGGATCATGCAGATGGCCTGAAGTGGGTTTTCTTCAAAACCAGATGGCTGTCGATGCAACACTCCTAAGCATGAAGAGTGGGGCCTGTTCTCCACGATCTCTATTGTAACTGCAGTAACGGAAGTTAGCAGATAGAAGACAGCTACCCATCTGCTCAAATCCAGCTGAGAAACGATTTCCTATGATGAAATAGCTCATGAATGCGAAATTTCTAAATAATGAAAGACACTGAGAACTATGAAGTCATTTATGTGTAAGAAAAGAAAAACAAATTTAATAATACTCTAAGAATAAAGATCGAAGATATAAATGCATTACACAGAATACATCCACAAATTAATGTTAGTATTAATTAAAATAATCGAAGTTTAGAAGTGCCATTAACATTTAACAGAATGGGTAATTTTAAATATTCTTAACCCTGTCCATGAAGACCAGAGTAAACACTTAATAATTACTTTATTAATAAAACTTGAACTTTATGTACAAAATCAGCTAATTTTATTTACAAAAGTAATAAAAGCTTTAGGGTGGAAAAATAACCATTTTAATAAATGAAAACCATTTTATGCAGATATTAAGAATTTCTTAGTTGCATCATTGTCTCCCTTCATAAATTGTCAGAATTATTTTTAGGGTTTTGCTGTCACTTGTTTTCTATAGTTTAACACAGATTTTTTTTGCTGTACGTTGAAACAGAAATGGTAAGAATCGTAAGTTGAAACAGAAATGGTAAGAATCGTAAGTGACGGCAGAATAACTAGTTGTATGTTCAATACTCTGAAAGCTGAACGAACAAATCTAAATTGGAGTTTGTAGTTACACAGGATTTGTCATTTTTATACTTTGCTCGTAATATACCATATAACCGAAAATTATCCATGGGAAAATACTGTTACACTTATAGTTCTATTAATGTGCATAGTGACTTTAGTCAGCAATTTCATGAGTTACTTGTACTAGATTAACACTTTTGTCTAAAATGGGAAAGTGGCCTGATTGCTATATTTGAACATTTTAAAACATATACCTAATTTTAAATTTCATACAAGAAAATATATAAAATACCATTTTAATATTTGAAATTTAATTTACCATTGTATTAAAAATAAATTCCTTTTGATAAATAATAAATTGTTCTTTAACATTCCTTTGGTTGAAATGATTACTCCAAAGAATTATTACTTTTAATTAGTAATCTTTAGAAAAGATCATTAAAAAAAACCCCAAGAAACATAAACTGGGGTTTTTTTTTTTTTCCTTTTTCTGTATTTCAGCGAAGGGCTGACAGGGTGTCGAGAGTCTCACTACACAGATCAGACTCGTAGCTATCCTCCTGTTTTTCACCCTCCCAAGTGCTGGAATTACCCCGAGGAGTCTCAATCCCCATCACAGCATGTACCAGGGCGTGGCACGCTGGGGTTCGAACCCCGGTCCCTGTCTGCCTATATATTTTGACTTTAAACATTTTTCTACTAACTTCAAAATAAGTGATTTTCTTGTGCACTATAGATGTTTATCCTTTTTTATAGAGCCATGACATTCTGGGCTTCTGCCTAAATGTGTGCAAGTACAGAAGTATCACTTGAAAATCAAATGGCAAATGAGTCCTTTCTTCAGAAATAAAAATATCAAACATTTATTATCATCTTGAAGAAAATAAAATAGAAACATACAATATTTAGAATTATGTGAAAATAATTTTTGTGCAAAAAACTCCACATAAAGTTTATATGAAAATAAAAACTTCCATGGAGAATTCAATTTACAAAATTCCCATCTCTGTAAGATTTACATTAAATATAACATTACTATTTTAACTGTTGAATTGTTGGGGGGAGGATGGGAGAAGGAAGGAGTTGTGACAATTTTCTGTGATCGCTGCCCTTTAACTTTGGAAAAACGCTCACTGTAAGCCAAACTGCTATTACTCTTCTGTCATAGATGATTTCCTGGATTTGGAAACAAGGTCCTTAATGGAAGAAGAAAGCTCTTGGAGCTCTTTCCGAGTAGCATTGGCGACATCATGCTGTTCTTTATCTATTTCTTCACTCAAGGAACCCTCTGCCTGTCCAGTCTTCTTTTGGTTTACTAACTGCTTTACAACCAAACTTTGATATTTTACCAAAAGAGTATGCTGATCCTGTGAAAAGAAAGAAGCAAATTAAATTTTCTGTGGAACAGATAAAGTAGTATTTTGGGGGCACAACACAATGAAGGTCTTCAACTTTATAAAGCTGAAGCTAATAAGCTCCCTATTCTGATGGTGCTTAGACTTGAGGGAAAATAACACATGAATGTATATCATTTTACTATATATTGACTTAGAACTAAGTCCTATTACCAAAGATAAAATCAAGGTGGTGAAGAGGCTCAAGCCAGACTTGTTCTGGCTGAGGGACTGAGTTTCTAAGAATGTGTACAAGACAAAACATCTGAACTGATTCTTGAAAATAGGCTGAGAGAGAGGGGCTCATATGCCCCTCTTTTATCTTTTCTAAAAGACAAATTTTCAAGTTTACAATATTGTTTACTGTGATATTGTAAGATCCTGAAAGGTTCCAGAACTCTGCTAAAATTTAAGAATCAGTCCCCTCGGTGACTTCACATTCTTGGAAGCAGGCCGGCGATATTAACGCATTTTAGTCCCTGTATACTGACAACTTGTATCTACTTACTCAAAATATTTAGAATTAAAAAGCTTGAAATGTTTTAAATGGACTGAAAATGTAATACCTCTGGAATTTTATGATTAAGAAAAGCGATGATCTGTGGGACACATCTTCCGGGAGCATGGAGCATGCTGTGGGTTGAGAACTGAAACAAGAGGACTGACGTCAGGTGCAGGATGAGAGCAGGGTCTTCCGTGACCTTCAGCTGTTCACACAGGGCTTGTCGATGCTGGAACATTAACTGCCTAAAAAACAAAACCAAAGGAATGACTTCTTGCTTTCTTCTCTATAAATGCTTTAGCTTCTCTAGTTTAATATTCTAATTCTCTATAAATGCTTTAGCTTCTTTAGTTTAATATTCTAATTCCGTAACACTTTAAGGAATCCTTTAAATATGGGAGACACATGGATATACATATTCCATGTGTGTGTGTGTGTGCATAGGTATTATTTGTGTGTGTGTGACATACATACATCTACATACACATATACTGACTGGCATGGATAAAATGTTAGAAAAAAACAGAAAATATACAGGACAGGGATACTCCAAGTAAACTTAATTTTGCTTTAAGTTGCTGGGAATCAAACAGAACTGCCCATATTTAAATGTGATTTTCTAAGAAAGTTTCCAAGGCTAATAAAAAGTTCTAGATGTGATCTGTTATGAGGTTAAGTAACTCTGCTATGTCAATGAGAGGGTCAGAAAGGAAAAGTGAACTGTATGAAGACTTTGAATATCTATATCCATTCAGATTCAGTTCACCACGCAAAGTTCAGAAGGTCATATGCAAACTGCAAACAGGCACTGTCTCACAGATGGAAGTATGAAGGATGAGCTGTTACCTTTCCTTCTTTTTGTCTCCCCTTCTCACCATAATATCACAAGCTTCTGCGGCAGAGTCCAGACAAGAAAAAAAGTCATCTATGCTCTGGAAAGATATTTAATATCATAAATTAGTTTTATGTATAGGTGCCTAGAGAAATGTTATTTTACACTCTAAATACAATTTTTAAAAGTTGGGGGCTTTGGCATTAAATTGGCAATGGTCATTCAGGGAAACATGGTAAAATGTTCCCGGCTTGGTCTCCTGTACTTACTAAGAGGGATAAGAGTACAGAATATGAGGTTGAGCTTGGTCTACATTTTTTTTATTGTACTTAAAGAACTTTGTAGCACAGAATTCTAGCTATGGTAACTAACTAGAATTTTACTTACTTTTTCATTCAGAGAGTTGTGGAGTTTGGTGAGCACTACTTTGGTTTCTTCTGACAACTTACTTAAAATTTTTTTTCTTACCTGTAGGGGAAAAATTTTTTTCTGTAGCATTGTACTCTAGGACATATGGGGTACATGAGATGAAGCAAAACAAATGAGCACAGTGTATTTATTACTGTCTTAAGAGTTTTTACTAGAATGTATCTGTTGCTGAACGTCAGATCACAAACAAGAAGGTAAGCTAAACATGTTCTGCAATCAGAGCTAGCCAGTCATTCAGCCAAAAGGACTGCAGAGCTATTTCTTCCACTTGCTCCAGCAGTTTAAGTCTTGTGGGAAGCAGAGCGCTTGAGGTGGGAAGCAAGTGCTTACCCTCCCTAAGACCAGGAAAAGGCGGCCTCACTTGAGAGATAAGGGTGCCTACAGGAGGGTGCTGAGGTCTTGCCCATGGATAGATGCTTGTCATGTCACAGGACAGGAAGAACCTCTCAAGATGTTCCTCCACATGTACATATTCTGTGTAGTTTGGTGGCATTTTTGACCAGTGAGACAGACAGTGCCTTCTAGTGCAAAATTTCTGTAGGAGGCCTAATGAAATGGTTTAACAACAGTGCCAGAAGGTGTATTTTGGGAAGATGGGAAAACTAGCAGCTCGTTGTTCTACTTCGCATCAGTCCTTCTCAGCTCCTTTACTGGCAAGGAACAAGACCTATTATTTCTTGCATCAAAAGTCTGTACAAGGGCAGGAAACATGTAATTGATCATGGGCACAACTGGGCAGCTGTTGCACATGCTAAAGAAGGGAAGTGGCCAGCACCTTGCTGGGGTAGGGGAAGAAGAAACTCCACTTCAGCTTGAAAGTTGGAGGCCAGTGCTTACTATGAAAAGGAGTCCTGTAAAACTAAACAATCTTTCAGAAAACCCACATATTAGGCAACCATCACAGCAGCAGGGAACATAAGAATTAGGTTAACTTAGTTTGACCTAGCTTAAAGTTAGTTATATGCAGTCTGTCAAGTGAAGACAAATTCACTTCTGCAGTGCCCCTACATCTCCAACTTTAAGTGGAACAAGAAGAATGAGAAGTGGAAGGGGAGAAGGAAAAAGAGGAAGAGAATGATTGTCCTCACGTAATGGGCAGCCTACAGCTGGTGGTGAGCTGATGGGATGCATGCTGCAGGGCTGTTTGTTATCAGTGAAAACTCTCAATTGCCATCACTGGACTACCTTTTCCTTTTCTAGGAAAATGGGAGCCACAGCTTTATGTTGAAAGGGAGCTGGGCTTATTTTTTCCCAATTCTAGTTTCAGATCACAAAGAGAAGTAGAATCTTCTAAGTATTTCTATGGGATGGTATTTTAAATGAAAATGACTACAAAGATATGGAAACTGGTTAGGATATTAAGAGACTAACACATGAACGGGAAGAAGGAAGATGTGAAAGAACATACTTTTAAACCAATGCGTGTACTTCTGATACAGCGGCTACATTACCACTCTGCCAAGACGTCTACCCACCATCCATCCATCCAGACTAAACATCCTTCAGATTATTTTCTAAAACATTCTGTATTTTATTTTCCTTTGCAACTATTTCAAATGAGTAAATAAAATATGCACAGACTCAAAAGGTATCTATCAAGAGTGGCAAGCAAACTGCTCACATACTTCACTTGTAATGGTCGTGGGACAGTCTACTGCCATCATGAAATCTGAAGCTAAGAAGTTGAAAATGAGGTTAGTGATATCAGTGCACACTGTCTTCAGCAAGTGCCTGGTAAGAGCAGCCTGCGTGTCATCTGAAAGAGAAAGACACTTTATTAAAACTAATCTGCTAGCAGAATTATGAGATCAGTGAAAAACAGGATAAAGCATACCTGCAAAAAACTTCATCCCCTTTTCAAATAATCTAATATTATTGTATAGGTTTGAAACCTCTTCTTGTAAGTCCTTGATTGTGCGTTTTCTGCCAGTTCCAGAAGCAGAGGTTGAAGACAGGAACACTGAACGTACCACCTCGAGATAGGTTTTATTAAGCGGTCTGTGCACAAGATATGTAAAATTACCTCACTACAATGTACTGAATTTATGCAAATAAGAAATTTAACATGATTGAAATAACGCTTAACAAAAGAGCTCTTATTTTTCAAACAAATAAAACTGATATGGAGGAGTTCATTAAGAATTTCTTTCCCAGTCCCAGAAATTATAACTTAAATGGATTAACTTTCTTAATTTTAGAGTACTAAAAGTTAAAGATGGTAAGAACAACAATAACTAACACTCAACAAACCCAAAATAGCTTTGCTAAAGTTAATTTGGAGAACAGCAGACTATAAATCTACCCCTCTCAAGAATTACAACTTAACTTTCATTTAGCTTTTTCAGAGATGGGTGTTCCACTGCTATTCAAATATTGTAGTTGCATGAATTCAGCAAAATAATCCAATAAGGACCATTTTGAGTGGAAAAAATATATCTATTTATACAAAATAGGATAGATATACAGCTACTTTCTCTTAGTTCAATGAGAAGATTTGTACTAAGTGTTTAGACAGGATATAATGTCTGCATCTTGTGCTACGAGTAACTATTATGAAGACAACAATATGCAATGCATTAATTATTGTAACTGTCCTACTAACCTGCTAGTTTGAAACTGTCTCATTGCTATTTCCTTCTCAATAAAATTAATTTAAAAAATTAAGAAAAGAATTACAACATAAATTCTCACTTTCCAAAGTATTGTAAGCTGACTTTTTATGTTCAGCTTTTAAAATAGGGTATTTAAGAAAGCAATGGTAGATGACTAGTAACTATTTCATCTTCTTTACACATGATAAATATGGCTCTATAATAGATTTCTAGACAGAAACAGTTAAATTTTTAAAATTCTCATTATAAAAGCTGTATTTTTAAACGAAAAAGTTAGGTACCCTGTGTTGCTAGATTTTACTTATGGAAATGTAAACACTGGGACTAACTTGAAGGAAGACACAGTTTGATTAATAATGGTCAGGTTCTATATAATTTATTATTGCATATAAAGTTAGCCTGGCTCATTCATAAAGTAGGAGTGCCTAAATTTATTCTTTTTCAGGTCAATTTGTTCATTTTCTTTCCATTTTTAGTCAAATAAAAATTGAAAATGAAATTTTCTTTCTTTTGGATGTTATTTTTCCTGCCAGGGAAGAGACCAGCCTGAGGTTAGTCCTGGTGGCACCCCCGCCCCCATGAGCTCTACTGTAGGAGAGTTACATGGATGCTTCCACAGGCTCTCAGCTTTCATTTCCTATATTGCTTTTCCCAAAATACTAAATGCCTGTAACCAAGCTGCTTCCGTAGGCAAGTGATATCTTAAATTTGGTTGTGAGAGTGCATTTCAAGCTCTGAAAACACCTAAAATTTGTATTTATTTTCTAAGATCTTGCCCCAAATTACACTTAAGCATCTATCACAAAAGAGAAAAAGTATGTTTTATACTTGCTTTATTAAGTACTCAGCAAGTTCAGAAATAAATTCTTCAGGGGCATCTTGTATGTGTTTACTTAAAACATCTTCAATCTCATCCTGGAACATAAAAGTTACCTCTGACTTCTTCTTTCCTGTAACAAGCATAAACAATTCGTTGCTGGAGGATAAATAAGCAACATGCACAAGCAACTAGAAAGCAAGTTAAATTTCCACTCACAGGTTTAATACAAATTTTAGGTGTTTTCAGAGCTTGAAATGCATTCTCACAACCAAATTCAAGATTTCACTTGCCTACGGAAGCAGCTTGGTTACAGGAAGGTAACCTACTCACTGCCTACCAGAGTCTCTACCACAGACTACCACAGTCTCTGAAACTAGTATTTATGTCAACAAAACTGTTGTATGTCAAATACCAATAAGAAAATAATTTAAAAATCAGGATATACAGTACAATCTAAGTGACTACTTTCAAATTACATTTAAAAGTATTATTTTCTAAAAGTTAAGCAAGAAGTACAGAAGATGATTTTTTCCATTTAACTTGGATGATGCAAAAGGTTGAAATCAAAACAACCAGGTAAATACAAAATAAACTTTCAGGAAAAAGACTTTCTCTTTGTTCAAAAAAATAGACACGGAGCAGAATGTCTTTATAAAAAATGGGTATTAGAAATTAAATCAACCTTATAATTTATGTAGTATCTTCAGAAAGGTTTTATTATCATTGCAAACACAACTCCACTAGAATTGTTCAAGTGTTATCTTTTTGTGGAAGGGCGGAGATAGAAAAAAAATTCCATTTATTTAATTTTTTTTTGTTATTTAAAAATGTTTAAATTTAAATTTTATAAATTTAAATTTTTTTGTAATTTTGTAACACTTTATAATTTTACACCCAAAATGTAGTTTTGCTCCACAAAAATGATTCTACACCAAGGAAAACTGCTGTGCAGCTAAAATAATGGAAATTATTATGAACTGTGGAAATGTCTTGCCTATAAGTACAGGACACAGACAAAGAAAGGTAACAATATTTCTGTTAGAAACTATAGAGGTTGAAAGTGATTATTTTCAGCTAAAGTGGGTTATCTATACTGCAATAAAACCTTAGCACTAAAAATAGCATGCCTCAAAACTCAGTTTCAGTGGGGCCCAGCAGCACATGCCAGTGATCCTAGCACTTGCACAGTTGAGGTGGGGCTTACTGCAACTTGAGGACAGCCTGGACTACCTAGTGAGCTCAAGGCCGGCTGGACTACACAGTGAGACCCTGCCTGAAAAAACAATTAATTCTCAATACAAAGATTTAAGCAGTTGAAATAACAGATAAATACTATCCTCCTTTTGTGACATCTGCCATCTGCCCCTGAGGCTAAAGTAAAGAGCCTACCATCTCCTGTTTGATTCCTACATGCCTTTTTAGAAGTTTCTAAATTAGATCTCCTTTCTCCTTCCAAGAATCCTTCATAGTGAGATGGATCTTGTATTTTAAGTTGAAAAATCTAATTTCACCCTCCATATCCAAGATTACAACACAATCCTTTTCCAAAGGCACTGAATTGTACGTTTTAAGGTACAATGGTTCTACTGCCTCTACAGCTCCTCTCAATAATCTACATACAAAAGGAGTATCACATGCCTCATTTAAATAAAATGATACATATTAGAGAAGTATTTTAAAATGCCTCTTTACCCACCCTGTTACTCTGGAGAATAAGAAAAACTGATCAGTGGAAAGTTAAAAATCACATAAGTCAGCCTAAATCCTATTTAAAGGAAGGGTAGAGCAAATAGTTTTTAAAATGACACTTCTCCTTTAACACTATTCTAGGAACATCAGGAACAGAAGCTACTTTAACCTTTCTTAAAACATTTAAAAAGTTGTGAGCAACTGTGCTCTCACAAGTAGCACATTAACAGCTACAGTCGTGACCTCTGATGTCTGCCCCTCCCAGCTACAGCTCTTGCACGAAGCACTCTGTCAAACATGAGAAATCTCAAATCACATTTTAAGATTTTTAAAATATTCCTTTCACTGGAAATGACGAAGACAAAGTATCACAGTTTCCTTAGCTTTTTTTTTTTTTAAAGACCCAATTTTTTTTTTTAGATTAACAAAACAGGGCTGGCCAGATAGCTCGGTGGATTAAAGCACTTGTCCAGGCAGATGTAGGGTCCTACTGTGCTGGCCCTGCCCCCGGGGCATGCTGAGAAAGCAAGAGAGAATGGATGTGAATCCCCAACTTAGGTGTTATAAAAATTAAACATGCATAAAATTCTCTGGATCAGTTTTCAACATTTTATCCATTGCACTTGCAACATCTTCAAGTATTTCTAAGAGTTCTTTTAAAGTGGACTTTTAGTCTATGTCACATCGTCTACGAATTTTCGTCCCTTTGGTCACAGCTACTTTTCCCATTTGGGTTAACATATGAGCCTTCACTAAGCTCCTCTATACGTGGAGCTCAAACATCTGGGACAAGGGTAGTGTCAGCATTTGCAGAGCCAGTCGTTCTTCCTGTAACTGTACCAGGCTTGATTCCAATCTAACTTCCAGAGCTACCACTTTTCATTTGTCTGCTGTACTTTCACCTTTCTTTGGCTAATTTCCTCTTTTAATTATGAATTTTTATAAAACGTCATATGCTTTATCAACAGGAGACAGAGCAACTACTATTAGCTTTGTTGTTTGAACATAAAAACTGACAGATGTGTAGTGCTTAGTGACAAACCTCAAATACGCATCCATTATTTTATGTAGTGGCCTATGGCCTGAAGCTCTAGCAGTGAAGTCTGCACAGTACCTTATGCAATCATTCAGTTAATAACTGCTTGAACCATGTTTCTGATGGGCTGATATTATTTAAACTGTGCTGAATGAAATTTGTACCCACTGAAAGTATACAAAGCAAGTATTTCTTGTATAAAGACCCATACCCAATTACATATATCAAACTATGTTAAAGAAGTCATGCACAAAAAGAAGTAAAATACAGCTACGCACCCTGAGATATTTGGGCTTCGTCATCACTATCATCCTCTTTTCTTCCCTTCTTCTTGACTTTCTTAATTTTGTATTCTCTGGCATTGCCCCCACCTCCTCCTCTCACACTTCCGCTGCCCTCTGGTGGAATATGACATTTCAGTCAGTATTATGTAATCAAATCCTATTTTTAAAAAATGATGTACTGTTGTATTTAAATTTACAGCAGAAAAATACAAGACCAAAAAAGAATTTGAGCTTTTTAAGGCTAGCATTTCCTTTCTTGAATATAAGTAGTAAATTCAATCAATAATACTAAGAAACTGCTTGAATTCAAGCAATCTTCATAGCCTGTTTGCATCAAATACTGTATTTTCCTTCTCCAATTCTTCTGCAGGTATGTCTGATCTTTGGTTAGCTAAATTCATTCTTTCTCTCTTCTACTTCCTCCCAAAGAAATGTGCCTTCATCTTAGCGGTTATCACAGCATCATCAATACTCTCTCCTATGTTCCTTTACAAATTTAACTCTTACGTGGTTTTGCACTGATTATTATCCACGCACACACACCAGATATCATGAATGAAATGCACCAAGCACTCAACCAGATCATGAGTCTCTTGAGAAAGTATCTCAGTGTTTGTGTGCTTGGCTTTATAGCAATGCTTAAAATATAAGAGGTACTCAATAAATGTTGTTGACCGTGAATATCAAATTGGTTATACAAAAATATCATTATAATCTACTTGGATATAAAATTATGAAACAAACTCAAACACTGTAACAAAAGTTAAAAAATGTTACAGTGTAGATCTGAAATGCAGTCAGCAGCTCTGCTCTGCCATGATAACTCGCCGCTCTACATGTCCAGAGAGAATGAGCTGAGTGATTGTGTGAAATCATGAGCCCAAATAAACTTCTTTGCACTTGGTGGTGTTTACTCAGGGATCTGTCCTACTGACCAGAGGATGACATGAGGTACCATCGAAGTTTTCCTATCACAAGATATTTAAATTTAAAATATGAATTCTGCAAAACAATATTTGAATATAGTATAACCATTGAAAAATACTGAAACTGAATTTCATCATGAAAGATTTTTTAATAAATTCAAGTGATTTCTATAAACTAATGATGGCTCTTAAATTTTAAGTGCAATTTTCTTAGATGTCATCATACCCTTGGAAGAAAATTTCTATTATAGTGAAAAGTGATGAAATAAAATGGCAGGATATCCTTATAGAGAAATATGGCTGTTTTCCTGAGGAGTTTGGAAATTCTCTGAGAAAGGGCCATTTAATGTTGAGCTCCGAATGAAAAGAAGGGACCAGTCGCTTGGTGCTCACAAGGGGTACTCCAGAGGTGAAGAGCACGGGTAGTGCACAGGCCTCGATCTGAGCACAAATGTGGCAAGACTGAGAATACAAAATGAAGAAAAAAGTAGGCAGAGTAATGAACTAACTGGAAGGGAAGAGGGAAACAGGTGGTGACACAGTCATAAGTTAAATTGCTTCAGAAAAGAAAATGGAATATATACTCAGCAATATTTCAACTTGCATGATTCAATTTATTAGTAAAAGAGCTGGTTGATATTAGCCATTAAAAGTAAAGGAGAATCAATCCTAAGGGCTCAGTAAATGCAGTTTGTGGCCAAAAAAATCCTTATCTCTCAGTTTTTCTTACTACTAATAATTTATTACCTGTTGCCTTCCTCCTGCGCTCATCTTTTTTATCCTTTTTATTTGTGTTAACATTTTCTAAAATGGAGACTTGTTTCAGATCTTCTTCAGTGATTAAATGCACAGGATTACTTTTTATTTCCTGAAATAAAACATACTTTTTTTTTTAACAAGCAAAAACACATAGCATTTCAACTTGCATTAGAACTGTCTATGTATCCACCTACATTTTAATTATTCTTGTTCCATCTCATTGCTAGGAACTAGAACCTAATCTCATAAGTGCTTTTCTGAGGCTAGTTCTTCTTGCTAAATATCAGTTTCTCTATGTGCTATTTTTGGTTTTCTGTACCTATTAGCTACTGAGTGTATGAGACCAATGAACAACGCCACGCAGCATCAGCTGCAGGCAACCCTGTGCAGGAGTCACTGTCTGGTATTACCACTGCTTAACCACTTATGTGTGGTGTGCCATTTCTGAGATGTCCATAACAATGGAACAAAATAGGAAGTTTTCTCTTTAAATTCTTATTCCTTGGATCTTTGCAGGTACCACAATTTCAAAAAATTTGCAACCTCCTACATAAATGGGCTAACCCTGTTTTGAGACTTCCAAGTCCAGTGTTATAGATACCTGAGACTACAAGAAAGACAACAAAATTGTAGCATCCCACATTCATGATCGGATATGAGCGGGACACTTACTCATATAAACCCATTTTTCTTCTAGATTCATTCTTGATGGTCCCTGCTTTTTAAAAGTTTAAGAACAATGAACTATTTCTAAGTTGAGAGATTTGCGCTTTCTCACAGTTTAGAAAGGTTTTTATAAGCTCTAGTAATGAAGTACGTTTCATGGTAAAAATGCTACTATTTTCTTTTATGTTTTCTAAAGAAAAAATGATTAGAATATCTATAGTTTGAGCAATAAAATTACTTTTTTCTGAACCTACCTTTGTGGTTAGAGAAAGTAGTCCAAAACAGAAATAAAGTAATTACTATGTTTTTACTAAAAAATCATAAATAAAAAGTAGTTAATAACCGGCAGCTAACACGTACCAAAGATTTTACATGTAGCTTTGATTATATGTTCCTTTGCAAACCATGTATCACCATTCCTACATTTCAAGGATTTAAAAACAAAACCAAACAGGAGGCCGGGGAGATGGCTCAGTGGAATAAGCACTTCCCTGGCAAGCACAAGNGCCTGAGTTCAATCCCCAGTTCTGCCATAAAACCAAAAAACAACAACAACAACAACAACAACAAAAAACTAAAACAAAAAACTTGTCCAAAGTAGGGTAAATGTATTTAAAATAAGGTTTACAAATACCAAACTTGTGTACTTTTCATTCTTCTTTGCTTTTCATCAGGAAAAATGCAGAAAATTATGTCAATTTTTTAGTTAAAGAGTTTACAAGAAGTATATAAATATAGAAGTTAATACATTTAATAAGCCTGAATAAATTAACCTATGAGCAGGCTTCGTAAAGAGACGGTGCAAATTGAATACTCATTAAAACAAAACTGGTACTAATTCTACTTCAAAATACTTAGCAGCTGCTCTGCAAAACTAATTAATTGGCTAGTAACAATTTTTCTCTATAAATTATCCTGTGTGCACACCGTAGTTAAAATTAACAAAGCTCTGCTAGATTTAATAGATATATTTCATATTCTTTATATATTTTATTTATAACTAAATATATATTTTATATAAAATGGATGAAGAGCTAAGAGCTTTATAACTAAATATATATTTTATATAAAATGGATGAAGAGCTAAGAGCTAACAGCAAATCATATTTTGGAGAAGGTATATTTTAGTGTATACAAAAATAAGATGAAATACAACTGAATCATTTGTTATATATATTACACTATATACAATATGTATATGATCAATATTTATACATATCCGTATTCTTTTTCTGAACCAGTATACTCAGATAACCTAGCTAAAAATTAAGTAATTTTATTTGTGATTTTAATTTCTAAAATTCTCTTAAGTTCTAACATACATTCTGATGAGAATACGGAAAGAGCAAAAGCAATCTGAGAGAGAAAATAAGAATGATCCCTTGAAGGAAAATGATGTATGACATAAGTGTTCATTACTGTGCAGAACACTGCCCAGTTTTCAAAAGATAACAGATGATTCTAACGTGACTGTTGTTAACACAACTGGTGAGTGGATATCAGACATACCTTTTCAGCTTTCTGGTGCATTCGTTCACTGAACAGTTCTACACAGTCATTTATAAATTTTTCACTGACCACGACAGTATTGCTAAAGACTACACCTGAAGGCTGTTTGTTAAATGCTCTCATCACCTGTTGAAGCAACATGGCAGAATCTTCAACTGATATAGAACTGGGTAGCAGGGGCTAGAATTACAAATGAAAATGAAGTGAAAATACAGTATGATACAGATAAACCAATTGTCACCTACTTGAAGACACACATAGATAAACACACACACACAAACATATTTAAATGTACATAAAAATACTCTTGTAGAGATCTAAATCCCATGGCATTTAGAGCCACATTTACACTGCTAACTTCTCATATTCTATTTCTGGTTTCATCCCGCCTTGAGCTGTAGAATTACATGCCCTATTTGCTACCTAATGTACCTACTTGTATGTCAACAGGCATCTCAACCTGTCCAAAGCATTCACACCTACAAGTCACATATGGTTGATCTCTTTTACTAATCCATAAGTAATTTAACAGTTTACTTTCAAAATATATTTCCTCTTAGCTCATTCTACTATCTGACATCATTTTGATTAATTCTCCCTAATGATAGTATCCCTTCCCAAGAGCAAAATCTTGGTTCCTTGCACAGAAAAATAAATTCTGTAGCATGAATTAATTCAAAAAACAAAACAAAACTGGAAGTTCTAGCACCCCAAACAGGAAATTTTCTGTTAAATCATAGAGGCTCTGAGCCCTGACTAGAAATAATGGGTTGGCTACTTGTTTGTCTTTATCTACCCTTATCTTTTTGGCATAATGAAGGGCAGGCCAATACTAAATATTGAAGTAAAATACTGTCAGCACTACAGCAGCATACTTAATACATTAAGAGATTAACAGCTAAGAGATAAATGCTGCACAATGCCTGATGCTGGTACAAGAGGTAAATGCTTGGATCAGATGAGGAAAGTTTGATAAATTTTCATTTCAGAATTTGTAAGTTGTGGGGTCTGGGAGATGGCTCAGTAGAATAAGTGCTTCCCTGGCAAGCGCAAGGGTCTGAGTTCAATCCGTGGTTCCGAAAAAAAAAAAAAAAAAAGAAAAAGAATTTATAAATTGTTTTGTTTTGTTTTGAAAATTATAGAATTCTGGATGTTGACTATATACCTATGAAAGGAAGGTTACTCTACTTCAAAATGTAGACTTTGAGCATAAAATAAAATTAGTTTTATTTCAATAGTAACTGCTAGAATTCAACTCTAAAGTCTCTTCTATTATGTATCCTAATTTTTTAAGCAGCCATACAGTAACAAAATATCACTTATTGTTACAGAAAAATTAAGAGGAGAAAACATACTGAAATATCAACCCAACTTCCAGAGCTGATGGCTTCCTCTACTGATGCTTCTACTTGATCCACAAATCCTTGACCAACACAAGCTGCTTTCAAAAATAAGAGCTTCGTAGTCTTATACCTTTTCTTTATGTAGTTTACAGCATCTGGGATTCCAAGTCTGGACAAAGCATCAAATTCTAGAAACATATCACAAAGTTGGATAGAACTGTTAATCACTTATACCTTTTAGAAAATCAGACAAAGTTAGGTTCTACCAAAATTTATTATTTGCTTACAAATGTAATGTTTCCCAATATTGTTGAGAATAAAACAAAAATGTACTGTAGCCTATTTTATGGTAATTTACCATCACAATTTTTATTAAAAATATTTTTAGATAAATTGATTCAAGTACTTCCTGAATACTAGATGTTATTCATGTTATAACCTAGTGAAGGAAAATGTGAAGAAATGTGAGGACTACAGAGTATGGAACCTGAACATGGGGAAAAGGAGGTATTTTGTAGTTTAGATGAAACAAAGACT
Source organism: Tympanoctomys barrerae (assembly GCA_002564285.1). Taxonomy (NCBI): domain Eukaryota; kingdom Metazoa; phylum Chordata; class Mammalia; order Rodentia; family Octodontidae; genus Tympanoctomys; species Tympanoctomys barrerae. Next base: position 18,019 of record NDGN011545104.1, read on the forward strand.
ATGGTTTACAGTTTGCTTATTACAGTTAAAGGCTCAAAATTTATTTTTCAAAATATAATGGTAGACAATTTAGATAAAAACAATTCTTCAGTCTTATCTAAACTAGGAAGATTTAGCATAAAAAAGACTTATATTCTTAAACTGACAGATATTAGTCACTGAAAACATCAACCTTTCTCATTCTCCAACCCCTACTGGAAATAATCCTTATGAAAACTAGTTATAAAGAAGTTCTAAGGGGCCAGGGAGATGGCTCAGTAGAATAATGCTTCCCTCGCAAGTGCAAGGGTCTGAGTTCAATATTCGGTTCCACCAAAA
>NDGN011545109.1:0-10017 GCA_002564285.1 Tympanoctomys barrerae
GACCAAAGAGGTGCAGAGACAACGTTGGGAAAGAGATAAAGAAATCCTGCTTTGGGACACAGGAGAAGATACAGCCTGGTTCAAGCCACTTACACAAATGGTGCAATGTTGGTAGGTTTTCTACTGGCAGAACGTGGGTGAGATCACCAAAAGAATATTTTGCTCCTTTTCTTTATTTTGAAAACTGGGTTTCTGAAACCTAGACCAAGTAGGGAAAAATAAATCTGAGTCCCAGTGATGGCTTTGCAGTGTAAGTCATCTGTTTCAAAATAGGACAAAATTTCAACCAGCTGGTGCTGATTTTCAACTCCTGACCCCTGAAGAAGGGGTGAGAATTCACCAGATTCTCCATTCCTTGTTCAGGGCAGCAGGCTGTGTTTCCCTCACAGGGTGCTATGGATATTATGGGGGCATTTTTTGCTTTTATTTTTAATTTTGTTAGTAACCACAAGCCACACTGTTCTGTTATTTTGAAGATAGCATTTGTAAATTGAAAATAGAAGAAGGGTACAGAATGTGCAGTGTTTCCTAGCTCATTGTTCTATGTCCATAAAAAATATTTTAAAAGGAAAATTCTACACTCTTTAGGTTAACAGCAGCAATGTTATTATCCTCCCTATAATTTATAATGAATGGTAAGAAGTAAGTACTTGTGTACCTCTTCTGGCTTTTTCACCTCAGCTACAAAATGAGGTGGCCCAAAAGTTCTCAATATTTTCTAATTAAGATACAAATTAGATACCCAAGTGTTGTGCCCCCAAAAGGAAGGTTGAAGTCCTAATCTCCAGTATCTCCAAGTGGAACCTTATATGGAAGTAGGGATTTTGGAGATTTAATCCAGTTCCAATGTGGTCACTAGAGAGGGTTCTAATTCAGTCAGGAGCCAGCCATGTAAAAACACAAGCAGAGGAAGAATGCAGTGTGAAGGTGGACCCAGAGAGTGGAGTGGTGTGCCCATAGCCAAGGAGCACCAAGGCCTGCTGACCCTCAGTGGAGGCTGCAGGAAAGCACAGACCTGCTTTTCCCTCTGAAAAACTGATGCTGCATGCTGATTGCAGACTTCTAGCCTCCAGTCTGAAAGAGTAAATTTCTATCCTTTGAAACCACCCAGTGGGTGGTACTGCTCTCTAGCAGCCTCAGGAAACGCGTCTACCACCTTCACGAAAACTGCCCACAAACGAACTCTGTGTAGGATTACACATAAAATTTAACCAAAACACTTAATCTGACAACTGTTATAAATAAGAAAAATACTATCACATGAAAGATACAAGATATTATGGGGGATGCTAGGCTATTTTGATGGAAAAATAAAAAGATTTATCATGAGAATTTTGTTCATAGGAATATGAGACGGTTTTATCCAGGAGTGGACAAGCTGTGGCCAGGAGGCCATGATGAATTTACATCTGTCATGGGACAGCCCCTAAGCTTAAGAAAAGTTTCTACTTTTATCTTTTCTCTTGTCTTCTCTTTTCTTCTCTCCTCTTCTTCCTCTCCCCTTCTCCTGCACCTCTCCTCCCCTCCTCTTCTCTTTCCTCTTCTCTGTACTGTGGAAGTGAGGCGCAAACCTTTGCACTGAGCTACACCGATAGCCTTTGTTTTTCTTTTTTAAAATTTTAAGACAGGGAATCATCCTGTCATTAAGTTCCCCAGGCTGTGCGCAAACTTGTTTGTTTTTTTTTCGGAACCAGGGATTGAACTCAGACCCTTATGCTTGCCAGTCAAGTGCTTATCCTAAGAAGCCATCTCCCCGGCCCCTGTGCTCAAACTTGTGATCCTCCCGTCTCATCTTCTCAGACTGCAGCTTCTACATTTTGTGGGTTCTTGAATGTGGTCCAGCTCTCTTTTCCTTCCATCGTGAGCATGTCTCCACAGAATTAGGAGATGAAGGACTCATTAAATGAAAGGATTCTAGATCGCCAGAAAACTATGTGGACCAAACCCTCAATTTCCAACCTACATTTTACTTTTAAACAGGAAATAAATCTTAATCATATTACATCATTGAGATATTAAACCTAAACAGATGAGAGTTTTGTGTTATGATGCTTATCTATTATTATTACTATCCTAGCCTAAAAGTTACTATGTCTTTATCTAAACTCAATTATGACTCTTTGTTTTTTGAATCCCAACACTCAATTCTAAATTACACCAGAGAAGTATTCAGTGGTGACCACATGTGGCCCACAAAGTGCAAAATGTTTTCTATATGATTCTTTACGAAAAAGGTTTAGCAGCTGTTGTTCTGGTCTGGCGATTGACTGGTTGATTTTGTGTTGTTGGTCCCAGAAAGCCCAGAGTCTCACACATGCTAGATATCTATCTATGTATCTATGTATCTATCTATCATCTATCTATCTATCTATCTATCTATCTGCAATAGATTTTATGTATATGTATATATCAGCAATAGAATATATATGTATATTTGTCATTATTGTATAAGAAATAAACCTTCATTACATTGTATCACTGAGACATTAAATATAAACAGATGAGAGTTTTGTGTTATGGTACTTACTGTTTACTATTATTATCCTAGCCTATCTATCTATAATCAACAAGGTTGCTCTTCTGGATGAGGAAGTATCTGTACTCGAGTCTCACTCTCAGCCCACCTAGTAGCCCCTGACCTGATAATCACTAGAGTGATATTGGCGACAGTTGAATGCTTACAGTGTTCCACAGTAGTGCTACATATGTCCTATACACTCTTGAACTGACAATAATCACTCGAGGGAAGTGCTCTAGTTATCCCATCTTCATACACGACAGAACTGGAGCTTAGAGAGATAAAATAAATTCACACTTCTGACAAATAGCAAAACTGCACTCGTCTGGCTATCCCTCTGGCTTCCACACCTCTAGCTCCACTACACAGCACAGCAACTCAGTTGCTCTTATCCAGCCCCACCTCCTCTCTGAAGGCCCTAACGTCTAGAACAATGAAGACATTTGGCATGGATCACAGGCTAGTTTTTCACTGGCTGGGTCAGGAGTCTCCTGACTCGCTCATCCTGACTGACTGTGGGCTGACAGGACACTGACCAAGCTGGCTCAGGGAAGAATGACAGATACCAGGATGAAGGACTTTACATTCTCCTTCTCCTGTTCATCAGTTTGATAGGCTAGAGCATGAGATTCTTGTAGTCTAGGCACAGGAGGACCACTTTTTCCTCCTCAGTGTCCCTTTCTTTTCTTGCTCTCTTAGGCAGGACTTCACTCAGCAAAATCTGCTGCTGGCCTCCTACCTCATGAGCAGTCCCATGCATGCTCTCTTCTCCAGAAGCTGCTAGCAATGGTCACTAGGGACTTTTCTCAGTCTAGTTGGCCAGACCTTCTTGCACCCTAGACCGCAAGCGTGGATCTATCTTCAAATTTAGATTGTAACTATTCAAGAATCTGCTTGTCCATGCAAGTATCTCAGAGCTACCTTGATTTACATTGGCTAATTCCTTTTAACCTCCCATCAGAATTAGTCCATCAGAAGTTTACATTTATAGGAAATTAAGCCTAGCCTCATACTTGGGACCAGCAGCTCTTTCCTTCACTAGGAAATGCTAGATGTGATATGTTTACCTTCCTCTTTATTTATGATGCATTATGACAACCATATCAGCTCAACTAATGGTTTTAGACCAATGAATTTAATGGCTATAAATGTGTACTTGTACTTGTGGTGATAATTGTGTAATTCCATTGAGCACTTAATAAGCATATGACCTTATGAGATATATACAACCATAATTCCCATTTTACAGATGGGGAAACTCAGGTATAAAAAAAGCTAAACAACTTGGGACACAGAACCAGTAAGTATGGAGCTCGACCTTGCAATTTTGTATAAGGAAGGGGCAGCTTTGCAGACTCCAACCATGTGCCAAGCATTCTTGATGCATTATGTACACACTGAGAAATTCTTCTGCAATACATGCTTGTATGTTGTCTCTGGTTTTTCCTCTGTTTTCCCCCAATAAGCAGCTAGGCCTTCTGTAAAGATTCAGGGAAGGGAAAACCATGAAAATGAAGATAACAGAGGACACATATTTCTTAGCTCTTGAGGATCAAATACCAGGTGCTGGTCATAAATTGAAGATCTCAAAGATCAGATGAAAAGCTAGGAATGCTTTTTCTCCAGACCAGAAAAGTCTTCATATTAGAGAAGAAAGGGAGTCAGAGAATCCAAGAAAATTGACATGGTGGTGGAGACCCTGGGACAGGATCTGGTGAGCATTTACTACCTGCTCTGCAGTCCTGTAGCTCTGAGTGGGACAACCGTGGACCCTTCAGACAGGGCTGAGAGGCTGAGGGTGGGAAATCCGGGAGGTGCCGTGTCTTCCCTTTGCCTTAGATGAGGACACCCTGATTTGACTGAGATTACATCTTCATCACTAAGCAAAATGGGAACTCAACATAGAAATAAAGTTAAAGTTACGGAGAAATAAAGGAAGTTGCATTTCCCATATAGCCAAGTTTGGGACCCATGTGTACCCACACATTCACTCTCTTTATTGTGTGCAGTATTACTGTGGAGTCATTTTTGATATTTTCTCCACATTCTATCATTTGATTACAGAGTGGAAAAATTACTTGCCCAGGGGACACAGCTACTAAGTAGAAGAAAAAGTGCCTGAAGAAACAAATGGAAAATAAACAGTGAAGGAAAAGAAATAGAATCTATAAGGCACAGCCCCTGAGTTGTAAACATCCCTATAAAGAACATTTCTCTATGTCTGCCAATAAAAGTAAGCATTTTGTCGGGATAGACTTACATTTTACTTGGTGCAATGACCATTTCCTGGGTGCCCTTTCCTGAAGCTCTAGCTTGGGCTCCAACATTGAAAATATAGCCAGCCTCCACGAAGGAGTTATTCAAAAGTTTTACTGCTGAGAAAAAAAAAAAACACCCAACCCACAGGAGAGTTCTATCATGGAAATTATGCTTTGTGACAAATATGTTATGAATGGGGGCTCATAAAGCCATGCCAGCATATATGCTATCACAGCATTCAATTATTTTAACCTGCTGTGAACTTGCTTGTGATAAATCATGGGAAAACTAAAGAGAGCTATCTTTAGTCACTGCACCGTTTCACTGGCTCAAGTCATTCACGGGTCTAAAAATACAATTTATATCATCAGATTCCTGAAATTCCTTCAGTGCTTACATTCTGATTTAAGCAGCATTAAAGTAGGGTGATTAGACTGAGGAGTCCAAGGCTACTGACCAATGTCCCCCTGAGTACTGGCTGTCCATCAGATCAAGGACACTGTTTACGGGACTCACAGCACCAGCACAATTAGCATATGGCTGATGGGCTGGGAAAGGCTTAGGATTCTCACTCTGAAAAGGATCTTTCAGCGACAGCTGAACACTTTTGGTTTCAGGGACTGAAGGCTACTTTTGGAGGGGCGAATTTAGCGTTAGATGGGCATACAGTTTAGTGTTCAACTTAACATTTTGGGAAGCTTCTGGTCATAAATCAAAGATTTGCATTTGTAGGACATTAAGCCTAGCTTCATGCTTGGGACCTGCAGCTCCTTCTTTTGCTATGAAATGCTAAACATACAAAGTAGTTTCCAACTTATAACACTATGGCAAGTGATAAGCAAGAAGTTAATATGTATGTAAGTAGCCAGGCATATGTTAGACTTTTTTGTTTAACAGATGGGGATTCTAATCATGAACTGATAATGAATAAAGTAGGATATTCTTCTTAATTAAGAGCCACTTCCTGACTCCTTTCACCATGAACCATCCAGAGGAGGAAGTGGGTCCTTTGATTAGCCTAATGGTCTCCAGCAGCCTAACAGCATCCTTTGTATTCCTGGGGACACTTGGGCTGCTGGTGCTAATACAAGTCACATCTTGTTTGTATGTGAACATAGTAGGCAACGAGAAAATTGAGTTAGGTTTTAATGTGTTTCATTTGTAAATGAAGGTTAGGATATTGAGGTCATGGAGTTAGTTACAAAGTTGCACAATACTAGGGTGAAAACACTCCCCTAGAAAAGAAATAATATGTTGTGAATTGATTATTGTGGGGAGTAACTTCTCTAGGTTCAATGTCCTCTACTAGTAAAATTAGCCAATCAGTTTAGATCTGAGACTCTCAATCCCAGGAAATGAATTAGAATCACTTTTAGAACATTCAAATATCCTTGCCTATTCCAAGAGATTTTATGTAATTAATCTGATATAGAATCTGGGCTGAGAAATATTTAATTATTGGATATTTCTGGGGTCTCCAGTAGCTTCTACATGATGTTCTTTTTGCAAAATAAAAATGAAGATACAAAGTTAAGCTATTACCACTGGCATTGGCCTTGATAGTTGGAATTGTTCTGATACCATTTTCTCTAGGATTTTTTCAGGGTATTTTCTAATTGTGGCATAAGCTAGTAGTAAAATATATTCCCTTTTAGGAGTACAGACTACATAGGCCAGAGTAAAGGAAGAGGTTTACCATGTCATGAGCATGTATTTACATAGCTGATGGCCTCAATAACAGAATGTGAAACACACACACACACACATACACACACACACACACACACACACACATACACAAAGCTCTTCATAGAATTACAGTTTGATGCCCTGCACTGATCAGGATCTTGAAGTAGTGTTGGGTCTTTCTTGATCAAACATTTATTTAGCCTTTGATATACGTCTCACAAGTTATCCGGGGATCCTGTCTGTGACCTAAATGACTTTTGAAACAATTATGGATATAAAATAATATTAATCAGAAAAATCATCTTCATCAGCTGAGCTCCAGAATTTCTGGATTTGATTCCCAGTTTTCCAATGCTTGGCGATTTGACTGGTATTTAATGCTTTCTCATTTCTCCTGATAGGGACCGCTAAGCACGTTATGTTCTCTCTCCCAGTTGGCAGCTCAACAAAGGCCAGCAATAAAAACCTCCACTTGTGTAATAAACTGTTGTACAATCTACTGCTTATGAACAAGGTCCCTGAAAATGTGCAACCTTTCTGCACGTTAAACACAAAACAGATGGAGGTTTGAAAATAACTTTCTTTTTTAGGGGAGGGGAGAGTCAAAGAAGGGAAAGCAAAACTCACAGAGTCCTAACTTACTCAACCAGAGGCTGGGTGCCCTGTGTCAGGTTGTAAGGGGCAGCTGCATTCCTTCAAGGAGGTGTACTTCGGAGGCCTGCGGAGTAGGGCTCAGGCATCAGGAGATGGTGAATGCGCAGTAACGTAAAGTGAAGTCTACCCAGCTGCCACGTGCTACCCGTGTACACCAGGCAAGTCACTAATTCTGTCAAGTCTTGGTTTTGAATCTCATGATGATGACATGGAGTCCCATTGCCCAAGCATTTTGAAGAACAATGGAGTTGCAAGAGATAAAAATATTCCTATTTGGGAAGGATTGTTGTTTTCTAATTACTTTTATTTGTTGATTTTATATATGTTATGAAAAGAGCAAATATATGTGATTTCTGGAACAAAATATAGTACAGCAAATAATTTCAAAATGATGTGTGTTCACATACAAGTATGTACATGCTAATTCATTTTGTCATTCTGCCATGTTCTGGGAACACATTTATTGTGCATGGTACTACTTAATAGTATATGATCTTATTCATGAGAGTGACCAACGGTGGGCTACTAAAGGAAATTAAAACTCTTGCGTTAGGATTGTACAATAGCCACCTTCCACTCACACCCTTCCCTGTGAAAGCGGTCAGTCTGCTCATCCTGTGGGGCAGTGTGGGATCAACACAGTAGTCACTGACTAGTGTTTCTATCGTAACAATACCATAAAATGTGTTCTTCAAAGTATAGCATCTTGGGGAGTGCTTAATGAGCTACCTTCTGAAGAATTAGATGCCTCCAGATTTGGGAGACTAGTGGACATTTTGACAACTTTTTATTAGGCAGGATACAGACTAGAAAACAGAAAAACACACAGGAATTTCAAATGAGTAAGAGTTAACACAGGAATTCATGACTCAAGTGTTAGACGATCAAGGGAGGGATGCTGACAAAGTGGTGATAATATCTCTGGAGAAGGGACATAGCTACTAGTGAGGGCCACTCAAGGCATAGAAGGTTCTGGAAACGCTGGGAAAGGCTTGCAGCTATGTGCAAAGAAACAGACTCGGAAAAGCAGGACTCCTTTCTCTAACGCCACCTATTGGCAAGGTTGAGAAGTAAGCTAGTGAGGATGAACTGCTGGAGGAGGGCTTTGGAGCTGAGAGGCCCAGGAAAATGATAGGCACTGGGGGTCTGGGGTGAGACTCCTCTGTGGGTAAAACAGTGGAAAAAACCCATGCCAAAATGCCCAAGACCAGAGGAAACAAAAAGGATTGATCTCTGTGCTCAGATTCCTCCAGAAGTGAGAAAAGAGCAGGCAAGAAGTCCAACTGAATAATACGGAAAAGTAGACCACATCAATGCCCAAAGAGAACTCCTTCAGTCTAACTGGCTAGCAATTTGTTCAGACAGTGTGAGAGACGTAGCGCAAATAACAGTATTACTAAGGTGTATTGATTTGTCTATAGCTCAGGGCATAGACCCAATAATCCCGATGCTTTTCTCTGTGTACTTAGCTGCCAGCTTGTACAGCCAGTGAATGTAATATATATATATATATATAATTTAACACTTGTTATTTTTAATCCTCCTATATTCCAGTGGGAGTAGATAGACCATTTCGAATTTTACAGATAGGGTATGATCATGTTAAATAGGTGACAGGGTCATCTCTTAATTAGGTGCAAAGCTGGGAGTTGCATTTACAGTTCCTGACTGGAAGCCCACTGCTTTTCCGTTATGACTTCAAACCCTTATAATGTCTTTGGCAATATTTCCAAACATGAAAATAAATTGTGCATACCATATTTATAGTATTACACTTTTTTTTTCCTGCATCTTTGCCTTTTGCAGTTTCAGAGACCCACAGTCAACCAAGTCCAAAAATATTAAGTGGAAAATTCCAGAATGAAACAATTCATAGATTTCAAACCTTATGCCTCCCTGAGTAACAAGATAATTTTTGTGCTTTCCTGTCCCTCTGAACTCAGGACTTGCCTTACCCCTTTATTCAGTGTATCCGTGCTATATGAACTACTCGCTGGTTAGTCCTTCATTTCGGTCTTGGTGATCAGATGGGCCATTGCAACATCACTGTCCTATGTTCAAGTCACACTTTCTGAGCAAGAGAAAGACATACCACATTCACATAACTTTTATTATAGCGCATTAGTATGATTTTTCTATTTTTATTATTGCTAATTTCTTGCTGTGCCTAATAAAAACTACAGTGTTTATAGGGCTTGGTACTATCCAAGGTTTCAGATATCCACTGAAGGACTTGGAAGATATTCCCTGTGAGTAAAGGTGGATTACTGTACTGAGTTTAACTGAGAGAACTCTCTTATGTCCAGCCCCTGAACAAGTGATCATGCACCACTGGCCGCCTCTGTTGGCAGATTGTGTTGCTCCTACTGACAGTGCCTATCTTTCTACATAGCAAATGATAGAGTTGTGTTTTAAGTGAGGTGTACAGAGTAAAATCAGCAAGTGAATAAAAATCCCATATAGACAAAGTTGTCTCTAAAATGGTCTGATAAAATACTGATACACCCTCTTGTAAGAAGACTAGCACTGTCTGTTTCATCCAGTATTGCAAATGACCTCAGTTGCGTTTATTGAACGCTAATGAGGTGGGTTGGCCTGCACTTGGTGCACATGGTGGGTGAAACGTTTGCATTTTAAAATACTGGAATAATTCTCAGAATACAATATGTTCACACTGGGAGGTACAGTTGTCTGCTGAGACCCGGCAAGACAGGAGTTTTGCAGTGCTTGGCAACCATTCTGTGAGCAACACAGCAGACTGACTCTGCTGTCTTTGTCTCTGTCTGTGTCTGTGTTTCTGTCTCTGCCTTTGTCTGTCTGTCTGTCTGTCCGTCTGTCTGTGTGTGTGTGTCTCTCTCTCTCCCTATCTCTCTCTGTGTCTCTCTGTGTCTCTCTGT
>NDGN011545111.1:0-13169 GCA_002564285.1 Tympanoctomys barrerae
TATTTAAAATACATAAAGGACTTTTAAGTGGCCAGTTTTGGTTCGTATCTAGTTGTCCCCCTAAAGCCTCATGCAGTCATGGGGTGGACTTCTAGAGTTTGTGATTAACTCATGATCTACTGGGATTATGGGTGTGAGTGATATATCCGGCATAGGGCAGGTAGCCTGAATGTAACATAAGGGAGAAAAACTTGTGGCGTGTAGTCATTTGTGCCATCACTATCATTTGCTCTTGTTGTTTTGCTGTATTTTACCACCGTGAACTGCTGCCCTTTTCCATGTGCCACTATGCCTTGGAGCTAGCTGAGTATGTACTGAAACCTCCAATAACTGTGAACTAAATAAACCTTTCCTTCCTTCATTTTGGGTATTGGGTATGTGTTCCAGCAGGGAGAGAAGAGTAACCGAGAAAGAATTTGGTACTAGAGAAGTAAGGTCATTGCTTTGGGTAAATCTGACCATGTAGATTAAAAACCTTTGTGAATTGATTATGGGAAGAGATGGGAAATGTTCAGAGATGTTGCCTATAAGAGAAGTGCTGGAACAGCTTTGACTGTATTGTATGGGAGATTCTGGTCGAGCTCAGAAGACTAGAAGGCTGATAGAAATCCTGCCTGTAAAGATCATGCTGGGGAGGATTCTGCTGGGAAGAAGGACTGCATTGGTTTTTGGATTCCAGATGGTTTTTATTATGGCTTGGCAGAAAGTTTGTCTGAATTTTGCTCACATCCAAAGACTTTACCTGAGACTGAAATTAAGCATGGAGGGCTGATTATTCTTTCAAAATAAATTTCAAAGCAGCCAATATTGAGGCACTGGTATGGCTATTGTTGGGGACTTTTAGTTAGACCTATGTTAGAATCAAGTGCAAAGATCCCAGCAGGATTATTTAAGATGTTGTGAGTTTGGCCAGAAACTCCTATAAAGCTGTGGAATGCAATTCCACAGAGCTGAATGGATCTCCATTGCCCAGAAGGAGCCAGAGAATGGAAAGTATGGTCTGAGGGCATCATTGAAGCTAGCAGGTCCCCATCCTGTGCAATCTCAGAACTGCAAGGGTGAAGGACTTTACCTTGAAGGGAAAGCTGCAGAGCTCCGTGTTCCAGAATAGCAGCGGTGGCCACACCAGGTTCCAGAATGGTGGCGGCATGGAGAACTTCTTCTTCTGGAACAGGTTCAGAGTGCTCTGTGATCCAGGCACTCAACCCCTACAGCCAAAAGAGAAGGAAACCTTGGTTCTGCTCCAGCTGGCAGCAGACCTTGGCATAATTCATGTGGTGTTGGTTTTAGGTGCTTGCAGAATGCAAGAGTTCTGAGGTTAAGAAGCCTTCCACCTCAAATTCAGAAGGCCTGGGGTGCCAGGCAGTGTGCTCCTTGGAGAGCAGCCTGTGAAGCTGTTAGGGAGAAGCCTATTTAGTGGAAACCCCAGAAGTTTGGAAAAGCAGGAACCTGGATCATCTAAGGGAATCTGCAAAGAGGGAGCAAAGCCAGCCTAAGAGAGAAGTCATGGGACCTACCACGACAAGTGCCATAATGGAGGAACCACATGAAGATCACAATTTGCCACAGATTGCTTCAGATGTTCCACATGGAACTACAGGATTTAATGTTTTCCCTGCTGGATTTTGGACTTGTGTTTGTCCCAATGCTTGTATTCCCCAGTTGTTCTCACCTTTTCGAATGGTAATGTTTATCTTATGCCATTGAATTTTGGAAGTGTTTAAGTCTTCATTTGTACAGGGGGATTTTGCCTTAGGTCTTAGAGAAAACTTGGGACTGGGACTTTTCAGAAATGCTGAAACTGTTAGGAATTTGGCAACTCTTAGAGATGGTCTTAAATGCCTTTTGTATAAAGTGATGTGCCTGAGTCTTTGGGGGCTGAGGTGTGGATTGTTATGGTTTGTGTCTAGTTGTCCTCCAAGAACCTCATATGTAAGTCATGGGGTGAACTTCTAGAGTTTGTGATTAACTCATGGTCTACTGGGATTATGGGTGTGAGTGCTACACCCAGGCTGGGTGGGATACCCTGAGTGGAGCATAAGCGAGACAGACTTTCTCTCTGTGTCTGTTGTTGCTGCTACTCCTCCCATTTGCTCTTGCTCTTTGCTGCTGCTATGAACTGCTGCTCTGCCATGTGCCACTGTGCCTTGGAGCTAGCTGAGTATGGACTGAAACCTTAAGTAACTGTGAGTTAAATAAGCCTATCTTTCCTTCATTTTAGGTGTCATGTATTTTGTTCCAGTGGTGAGAGAAAAGTAACTGAGACACATGTTGACCAGAGTGAGAATTAAAGAAGGAAATGTTTATCTAGCTCACAGTTACTGGAGATCTTCTTTTTAACAGACTCTGATTTTTCCTCTCTAGTTCTCACCTAATGAGACATTTATCAAAATGAAAAATACATCTGTATGTGGTGGCATATGCCCATAGTCCCAGCATTTTGGGAGACTAAGGCAAGAGAAACATGAATTTCAGTTGAGCCTGTGCAATTTAGTAACTTAGCTAGACTCTGTCTCACAAATAAAAAATTTAAAACATGGGCTGGAGATGTAGCTCGGTGTGAAAGCCCTGTACAATCTGTAGAATAAAAAACATTAAACTAGCATAGATTTTACTTCTTCTTCTTCTTTTTTTATTTTATTTTATTTTATTTTATTTTATTTTTGCAGAATTGGGGATTGAACTCAGGCCCTTGTGCTTGACAGGGAAGCACTTATTCCACTAAGCCATCTCCCCGGCCCCAGATTTTACTTCTGAAAAGGGAAAGTACATTCAGAAGCAATCTGAGTGTCTGCATCACTCTCCTAGTTCTGTGAATTGTCAGCATCACCCTGGTCAAGAAATCAGCACTTTCTTCTACAAACTCTTCCTAATTTTTTTGCATAGATTTCATCACTTGTAAAATAAGGCAGTTTAAATTTCATGACCTTTCCCACCTCTTATAATTCTTCCCTGAGAAGCTTAAAAAATCTCCACAATTGTACTGTTCACATTTATGTATTACATCCCTGTTAGAAAGCAGTTTGTGTCTTTCAGAAAATCTCCTTCAGGTGTCTTTTTCAGGCTTGATTTAAAGGAGGCAACCTAAGGAGGCAGGCCCTAAGGTTGAGGGCCACAAAGAGCATCGCCACCTACACAGACTAAAGACCATCATGCAATGTGATCCCAATACGAATAAGTGGCAGAGGCTTATTGCCACCATTTTATAGGTCACTATCTTAGAAAGACTGCAAGATATGGCTTAATTCTCCAAATCTTAATCTAGATAAGGCTCTAGATTTTCCCCATTTATCATATGGGTTTGTATCAAGAAGTAGGCCAAAATTTAGGACAGCACTCCCCTCTGGCTTTCAATCATTTTGTCTCACCCTCTTATTTTACTACAGTTTAATCTTGCCATCAATAATAATATGTTGGATATAGGCAGATAGCTTAGCAGTCTAAGTGCCTGCCTGGCAAGCACAAGGACCCCAGTTTGATACCTGGTACCTCATTCCTTGCCAGCCCTGGAACTCCAAGTGCACCATGCTGGCCACTGACACCAGGTTAGGGAGTCTGTAATACCAGTGCTGGGAGTCTGAGGCAGGATGAATACTATGAGTCAGAGCTGTGTAGTGAGAATCTATACCAAATATATAAATAAACAAACAAATAAATGGTGAAATTTTTTTTAAATAATATTTTGACAAAATGAGAGTTAACAAAAGAAGTGTAAACTCATTTTTTCATTGTCTTTTTCAAGAGATGAATCTGTTTTAAGGAAATGTCGACTTTGGATGTAACTTAGAGCATGCCCATAATTAAAAGGAAGGCTCAACAAAATCATGGTGACAAAGATGATAGGCCACAGAGAGCCTCATCCTCTGTGCATTCAAAGTAGAATTTACCCATCCTCATTGGCCCCAGTGTTCACACATCCTTCTCTAGCCCATCAAGAGGATTCTTTCTGTGTAAATATCTTGATTGTACTACTAACCCAAACACTGTGGAAATGACAAGACAACAATGAGTGAGAATGGTAAGGACTCCTTTGGTCTCAATCCAGTTCTTCAAGTTGTATATGAGCAAGATATTCCATTTGTGCCATCATGGATCAACTGAGGTAGGGCCCATGAAACATTGAGCACAGCTTTTGGTTCTTGAAAGTCTTTAATAGCAGTTAGCAAAGATCATCACCCCTGGAGGGGAGGAATATGTCAATGTTAATAGAGCACGATCCAAAGGGAAGAATCATTATTTCTGATGAGGGTGGGAAGAATGGCTTCTCAGAAGGGAGAACTGAACTGAAAGGATGAGTAAGAGTTTGGTAGCCAGAAAAAGGCAGAATGCATTCTTTGATGGGTCAGCAGTACAGTCTCTACATGACCTTCCCAGGAAAACTCTGATCCCCAGACTCTTTAGAAATATAATTCAAAAAACTAGGGAGATAAAAACTCAAAATCACAGCCATCCAGGTAGAATGACTCTGGTAAATATCCCCATATCCAATTAGGAGCCCTAAATCTTGAACCTAAGTAGGACTTACAAAGACCAAATTGAATTCAAAATCATATCAGTAAATGAATTAAGGTTTTATGCTCCTACTTTAACACAAAAATTGAAGTTATTCTGGAAATGATAACATCACACAAACAGTTGTAATTTTGCAACACAGTGCCCAGCATCTAACCAAAATCATTCTTGTATACCAAGAGATAGGACCGAGAGGAGGAAAAAGAAAAGGCAATGGAAACACAACAAACAATCTAGGTATTAAAATGATCAAATAAGAATTTATTTTAAAAATAAAAACAAAGACAGAAACAGTAACATAGAACAATACATGTAGTACAGAATTTCAAAACAAGAATAAAAAATTAACAATGCTTGTTATATTCCATATTTTTATGATCAAATCTGTTGCTCAAATTGACAAATATAGGTATGCAAGATTGGTCAAATAATTAAACATTAATTCTTGCTTTCAATAAACCTTAATTTTTCTCTTGTTAAAAAAAGAAAAAAAGAAAAGAAATACAGAGCCCGAAGCTTACAATGGAGCAATCAAAGTGGAAGGACAATTAAGCTGCAGTCTGTACATGGACTTCCTGTGGGACCTAAACAGATCTTCAGACCAGTGACTCATCAATAGAATGATGGTCATGTACCTGTTGTGAAACCCGGTGCTTTCAGCTTATTTATATCCTGCTTCTGTAATCCTGTTTTTGTTTCATTGTTAATACCCAATGCACAAGGCAAGATTGCTTTAGAGATGTAATAAAATCTATTTTGGCCCTTTCCTTTGGTTATGTATTTTATGTCCAAGAGAGTGCATTCCTTATCACTCTTCCCTTTCAGAAAAGTGATCTTTACTACAAGATAGAGTAGCTGCTGCTTCTGGACTGTTCCACTGTAGAAATGTGTGAGCAATTCATATCTACTGAGCCTTGCACTGGACACTCAAAAACTTTTCCTATAGTCTTCACAACAATCTTCTGAAGAATGTATTGTTATCTCATTTTGTGGATGAGATTCACAGTGGTCACATAACCTGGCCAAAGTCAGAAGCCTAGATGTGAGGTGCTCTTTGGGTGACTTTCTCTAGTAGTCCCTGCTGTCAGCATGGGGACCTGTGACAAGACATGTTCAGCAGGAGCAGCTTGTGAGCAAAGCCCCAACACCATGTCATTTCTTCTTCCTCTTGTTAGATTTCTTGCAATCTGAGATCCATGGCTGTCTAGTGTCTTCTCACAAATGCTGCCATGATTCCCATTTATATTTCTGCAATTCAGATAAAACACATCATTTCTTGGTGATAGACTTCATATGAAAAATGCTTTCATCACTTACCACATTGCTCCTTCATCCCTTTTAGTGTTTCTTTCTAAAGCAAAGCAGTTTCCATTCAGAAGTAAGCAAAGTGACTCATAGGATTTGAATATTTATGTTCATCCCAAATTCTTACTGAGATCTAACACCCTCCTCCCCACACCAGATTACTAAGAAGCAGAACATTTAGGTGAATATTAGGTCATAAGGACTCTGTTCTCATGAATGAATTTAGTGTTTCTGTAAATAGGTTTCAGAGAGCAACTGGAGTGTTTGCTTCTAGTGTGCCATTGGAAGACACACCATTTGACCTTCAGGGGACATAGCAATGAGGCACCACCTTGGAAGTACAGAGGAAACCCTTACTTCTGCTGATGCGGATGACTTAATCTTGACCTTTCCTGCATAGAGAGTTGTCAGAAATAAACTGTTGTTAACCTTTTCTTCAGACTGTGGTACTGAGGAATGATGTAAGATAGTGACTATATGACGATTGCTTGGAATCTGTCCCATGGAGGTGGATCATATTCATTTGGGTGAATAGCCTTTCTGAGGTCCTGAATAGTGATAACTCAATGCCATTTTCAGCTCTAGTTCCTTTAAAATATATTACTTACATTATCAAAATACTGTTGTGTAGTTTTGACATAATAAAATTTGTGAAAATTCTTCAGGATTTCCAGTGTGAGTGACTTAACCTATACTCCCTGTTCAATTGTTTCATCCCTGCTAAAATCTGATATTCATAGGGGCCTTTCCTATACTTTCTTCATAAGCAAAGGGAAGATTTACTGTTTTTAAGATGCTGTTTTTTTTTATTTCTCACAGAAAAGCCAAGGCTACAGAGGCATTTTTCCTTCCTTTCCCTGCCTGCCTTGTTTTGACTGGTTGTGGCATTTATTGGACCATGATCAATCCGCTAAAAGACAGCAAATCAGGAATGGCAGGTGGAAGGAGGAAAGCATGAATATTAATTAGATAAGATTAAAAACAGAAGCCTTTTAATTATATTAAAATGCAGAGGCCTGCAGGCGGTAAGATAGTTCCTGTTATAAATCTGTCAACAGGCCATTACCTCAACCATGTCAATGTGTTTTAATGAATGAATATATACATTTCAAGAGGAGGGGGAGAAACACTTTTGTGTCTATAAATATTAAAAAGAAAATTATCAATGTGGGGAGATCTGTGACAGCTCTTCTCAGGCTGGAGGTGTTTGGGGAAGGCTGCATTGTCTCATCTGAAGCTGTGCAACTAAAGCCTGTGCCTAATGCAAGGACTGATTCAATTACAAACAGATGACTAAGCCAGGGAGAGTGAATGGCTCCCCACCTCTGCAAGTCAGGGAGTGAAGCATTTAAGGAACTTGCATTGACTTTTCAGGTCACTTCCTAGTCATTCACCACAGGAAACAAGGAAGTCAGGTGCCTTTTTTTGGTACTTGTTAACATAAAGAAAACATTTAAAGGTTGAAGGGTGACTGGCCACCATGGTGGATGGAGCCATAAACAGAACAGCTTAAAATTCCAGGGCAATAAAGAACTGAAATTTAAGAAAACAGACCTCAGTAGGTCTAGAGTCACCTTGAAAAGACCATGAAAAAAGATGTCAGGAAGAACAGGAAAGTGCATGAGAAAAAAGGCTGGTCATGGATTGTAAGACTCAAAAAACAAGACAGAACTTGGTGATCAACTAGTATAACCAATCTCTTTTTAAATGACCACAACTGAGGCTTACATGAGAGGTTTGGTAGGGAAAATTTGCTTTTTTCTTTTCTACATCTCTATCTACTTCTCTATATCCCTATGACCCTATTTACCTACCTATGTAGCACTTCTTTTTTATAAAATGTTTGAGCTATCTACAGATCTTCAGACTCATGCCCTGAAATATTTTCTAAGACTTTCCGTTACATTTATAACTTTAAATAAAATGCATTTAAGGAAGTTATGAGTACCACCTTCAATGTAGACCTTACATAACTATTATAGTACCTATGTATTAGGCCAAAAATAATTCATCTCAAATGCAGAGAATCAATAAGATCAATTAAGATCAATTGGAACGTTGAAAGCAAGATTTTGGTATCTTTGTAGAATTCCTTTGCTCTTGGAAAGCTGGGAAGTTTCAAAAGAAAGAGTGAAAAGAAAATTCACTAAATGATGCCTGAACACACTATCTTTAGTGTTGGAAAATTTGAAAGACAGACAACAGAAAATAATCCTTGTAAGTGCATGTGATGATTGATTTTGATCATCAACTTGATTGGGAAGTATTTAGGAAATTAGCTAAACCTTCTTCAAGAAATGTCAATGAGGCTGTTTCCAGAGATGATCATTATGCAGGGCAGCAAACAGATGGGGAAGAATTACCCCAAGTGTGGGCAGAACCATTGTATAATGTGGAGGCCCAAGAAGGAGAAAGAAGTCCCCTGACACAGGCTCTCTTTCCTTCTATTTCTCCTTTCTGCCCACCATAAGCTGAGCAGCTTTTCTCTGCTTTGCCCTTCTCCCAAGATTGGAAATAGAGGAGCCATTAAATCATAGAGTGAAGCCTCTGAAACTGTGAGCAAAAATAAATGCTTCTTCCATCAGTTTTTTATGTCCATTGTCTTGTCAAGCACTGTAAAGCTTAGATGGAAATTAAATGACAATTGTCTGCATTTGAAATTCATTAAGTGTCCTTGTGATTTTGAAAAAACTTTATGTGGATTTTTCAAGGCTGTACCCAGCAAATGTATGCAGCTGGACACATTTCTATAGATAGAGCTACTTGTATGTGAAAGTGTATTATGTAAAGGGTTGCTGAGAGAAAAAACATACATTGGTTCCATCAATGAATGATACCACATTCCCAGATGGATATGGATTTACAAACATCTGCTTTTGGCTCATCAGAATTAAGTAGATGGTGTATAACTTAGAGAAGGATTATGGTTACTAGAAAAATGACTCAAAACATATACCTTAAAAAAGGTAAGAAGGCACTGCTGCTATAAATATATGATGATATAAATATTCATATAGACTTTTATAGAGAGCAGAGGCCAGGCAGGTTTTATTATTTATTTAGGATACAGGGTCTCTCTACACAGTTCAGACTTGTAGTAATTCTCCTGTTTCAGCCTCCCTTGGTGCTGGGATTACAGGCATGCACCACCATGCCTGGTTCTGAGGTCATCTTGGCATGGGGTACTGGTGATTAAACTCAGGACTTTACACTTACCAGGCAGATGCTTATGCTGCTGAGCTATTTTCCCAGCCACCAGGAAGATTTTAAACAATTTTGAGATGCATTTGATGTCATGACTATGAGACAGATAAATATAACATATTTGGTAACAAAGACAATAAGGAAGACACTAAAACTCACATAGCAGATATTCAATATCCATTCAATTTGCTTCCATGTAGACTCAATACTTTCCACATGCCAAACATGGATTTAGAATCTAATGGTGCAGAGTAGCACAAGGCATAATTATATAATTTTTTAGTTTTATCTTCTTAAGTGATACACAGGTAACTTCAAAATCATGGTGTAAGTGCAATAGTGAGGATGGAGACATTGGACTTAGAAGAGCAGCTCTTTTCTCACCTGTGGTATCTGAGTGATTACTGGAGAAGGTGCATTGGACAGGCAAAGAGACAGGGACAGGGAGAGGGAGGGAGTTAAGGAAAGTGACAGAACATGATCTTCATGGTAAAGAACAATAGCGAAGTACATACTATGGAATAGGATGTGCTTTTCTTGTATACAATTTTTCTTCTTGGAGGAAAACTTGTTTTCCTTTCTTGCCTGTAGTTGAAGGCTCAGGCTTATTTGAATCCTAAATTTTCTTCTCTATGAGATGATGATAGGAAAAGCTAATAAAACAAAACATTTATCAACCTATCATGCACTGTCCTGAGTTGCTCTGTTTTCCTACCTAGTTGTTTGGCAGAAGTGGCCACTGCTCCTCCTCAGGAAGTAGAAACAATATGATGCCCATCAGCTGTCTGAACAAGGAACTGCAATTAACGTAAGGCAAGATATGATCATTTATTACAAATGACACTTGCTGATGGTATCTTTTCCTCTTTAATATCCATAATTCCACAGCCAAGCTGACAGTCAATAGTTAACTGAATGCTACAGTTAGAGGAACCTCAGTGTTCCTTTGGCTTTTCTCCTTGACTGCATTTATTCTATAAGGTAATAAAAGAAAACCATGGCTGTACTTTATCTCTGGTTCAACTTGCTTAATCAGCAACTGTCCTTGGATAAAGTCTGAACAATTGGCCAAGGTTAGGATTCTGCTTGGCTAGAGGGGGGACAGGAAGTCATATTTCTTGAAGCTTTAGCAACTTTTGCATGACCAGACCCTAGAGACAAGATGGCCATTAGGAATGTTATGTTCTTCTTGTTTATAATTATCCTACTCTTATTCCTTATTTTCCACACTTTCAGGCCTCTTGCTATGTTGAATAAACTTAGGGCTTGTTCAAGTCTGCACCATACTGGAGTTTTGTGTTAGGAGAAATGTTTACATGTCTTATTGTCTCAAAACTTGCAGAAAACATTTTCCAAATTTAGATGAATTTGAAAGCTTGATTTACTGAAGCCTATCTAGAGTACACTTAAATTTAAAAAAGAAGTAAAACTATACTTTCAAAGAGTAGTGATGTTAAGTTAGAGCTAGATTTGGGAAACTTTCAGAGATATATGACTATCATACACATTTTGAAATTGTTATCAACTCCAGGGCAATGTTGTATAAGTTCTAGAGATATTTTATAACCTGTTCTCAAAGATGGCACATGCATATCTCTCTGATTAAGGCGAACTCACACTTCAAAAAGACACATAAGTATGCTGGTCAAAGAGAAAGTGGTGGGGCCAGAGATGTAGCTCAGAAGCATGGCACTTGCCTGAAAAGAGCAAGGTCCAGAGTTAGAGTCCCAATACGCATGTGCGTGCACACACACACCCACCACACACATTAAAAACAAAAACAAAGATGAAGTGTGGATGATTGAACAATCAAGGGATTTTTAGAAGGTAAAAGCTTGACAGAAGATTGATTCAGTAATTAGGTCTTGCAATCAGATTCTTTTGAACTTGTTTGTAAGGTTCAAGTGGTTATGATAAGAGTCAATACCAAAGTGTGTGTGTGTGTGTGTGTGTGTGTGTGTGTGTGAAACAGACACAGAGAGGTAGTATAATAAATGTATTTGTTTCTATTTTTTAATGTATTTGGTACAGAGTCTCACTACACAGCTCAGACTTGTGATTTTCTTAATTCAGCCTCCCCAGCACTGGGATTACAGGCCTGCACCACCATGTCTGGTCTTGGTGGCTAGCTTGGCATGGCATGTGGTACCAGGGATTGAACAGGGGTCTTTGTGCTCGCCTAGGTAGGCACTTAGATTGCTGAGGTTTCTCCATGGGCCAACATAATAAAATTAAATGATGCTTTCTTTTTCTTTTCTTATCTTTTTTTCCTTGTTATTGTCCCCATTAAGAAGTGGAATTTACCTTCTCTTGGAATTTACCAATAGAATAAGATAGAGATAGTACTATATACTTCCTGAGGCCAGGAATTAAAAGATCTATGTGTTAATCAGCTTTCCATTGCTATGACTAAATGTCAGGGAAAACAAAGTTCAAGGAGGAAAGGTTTATTTTGGCTCACAGTTTTCAGTGGATTCAGTCCATGATCACTTGGCTCCTACAGTGAGGCACAAACAGCCTGGAAGATAATCCTGATGGAGGAAATCTTCCCACCTCAGCAGCCAGGAGTGACTGAAAATGAAGAGGATAGGGGTCACATATGCAGTCCCCAAGGTCATATCAACAATACCTGCTTCCTTTATCTAGGACTCACATACTATAGTCCACTTGGCTATGAAATCATCAAAGCTTAATACACTGGTGAGGTTAGTGTCCTCCTGACCTGACCATTTCTCAACAGTTTGTCAGCTGGGCTTTGTAGGACATTGTAGATGCAAAGCATAAAAATAGTTCCTCTACTTCTTTTTGGAATGCTCCTTGGAAGATAGCCACTGTTCTACAAGGAAACCCTAGAAACCTCACAGTAATACCTAGTGAAGTAAACCAAATCTGGTGTCAGCAGCCCTCCATGCTAGTACCTGTAGTACTTGCTGTCTATTGTGAAAAAGGATATATTTGATCTTTCAGTCACTCTTCAAATTAAGTTTATTAATACATTTTAGATACACATGATGATCATATTCATCATAGAAAATATTGTATCCATACATGAGGAATTTTGATTCCCTTTTTTCCCAATACTCTCTCTTCCTTTAAACCCATCTTCCCCTCCCTATTTACAAATATTTGTTTCCATTTTATCCTTTTTTAGATCCTATATAGAAAAGCAAAAAAAAAAAAAAAGAAAGAAAGAAAGAAAATACTTCACTAAAAGCTTTGCAAATTTAATAACTAAATTTATCAATATAGTTTTATACAAAATTAACACCCCAAAATCAATAGTATTCTTGTTTTTCAAAAAATTTTTATCGCATTCTTGTATACAGACAACAAACTCATTAACAGAGACAAATTAAGGAAACCATACCCCTAAAATTAGCATCCAAAATTTTGAAAAACTTAGCAATCCATCTAACAAAGGAAGTAAAAGATCGATACTGAAAATTATAGTACTCTGAAAAGGACATCAAAGAGGGTTTCAGAAAATGGAAAGATGTCTCTTGTTCATGGATATGAAGAACTAACATTGTAAAAATGGTCATACTCCTAAAATTGTTGTACAAATTTAATGATGTTTCAATCAAAATACTGTTAGCATACCTTTAGAATTGGAGAAAATATATTATTTAGAACCAGAAGAGACCTAGAATAGCAAAAACAATTCTCAACAACAAAGTCAAGGCAGGGATCATTACAATCGCTGACTTGAAATTACACTATAGAGCTACTGTGATAAAAATGGAGTGATGCTGGAAAAAAAATCCCCAAAAAACCCAGCAAAACAAAACAAATCTGAGGATTAGTGAAACAGATTAGAAGATGCAGAAACAACTCCATACACACTCCACCAACTTATCTTTGACAAAGGAGCCAAACCTGTTCACTGGAAGGACAGCCTCTTTAATAAATGTTGCTGGAAAAGCTGCTTTCACATGTCAAAGACTTCCAGTAATTCTTGTACCCCACTTTATACCAACGAAATAGAAGCAAAGCTCATTCAATCTATTCGGTCATGAAGAACAAGTTGTTTTAAACTACTGAAGTGGATTGTTATATAATAATAGAGCAGAAATATCTATCTGTCTACTATCTATCTGTCTGTCTATCTATCTATCTATCTATCTATCTATCTATCTATCTATCTATCT
>NDGN011545125.1:636-11792 GCA_002564285.1 Tympanoctomys barrerae
TCCTCTCCTCTCCTCTCCTCTCCTCTCCTCTCCTCTCCTCTCCTCTCCTCTCCTCTCTGTCTCCTCTGTCCTCTCCCCTATCTCCTCTACCCTCTCTTGTCCTCCCTCTTTCCTCTCTCTCTCTTCTCCCCTCTCCCCTCTCTCTACTCTCTCACCTTTCTCTCCTCTCTCCTTTCTTTGTGCACTCATTATTGCGACTTTCTTGTGGTGCTTTGACGATATCAAAAATTTAAAAATTATCATATTTCACTCCTATTTCTACCTTCTGTTTTTCCTTTAAGCTTACATGCCCCTCATCCTCTGGCGAGGCTGTCCTATTCCTTCTCACTGTGCTCAGGGCGGTCTCTGCAGGCAGCTGGGCTCTGTGGCTGTGTTGCCCCCAGCACTTCGGCTTCCTGACCACTACTACCTTTCCTCCTGTGCATACAAGGTGGTCAGGTTTGAGTCCTGCACAAATTTTGAGTGCACAATTCACAAAAAGCTGTGTAGTGTTTGGGCTCAGTGTCATTCTTACCAGCTTATGACTGACCCCGGCCCCCATGAGCGCAGTGTGTGGGGCCACCCTGGTGTGAAGATTATCTTCTCTAGATTGAGCAGAACTTCAATAAGCTTATTTCATATTACTTTAGGAGTTAAAAATGCAAAGGGCATAGAAATAAAATTGTAAGATTTCTGCAGCAAACCCCACTGTGCCACCCATGTCAGTAGCTAAGGGGACAGACCACTCCGTTGCTGGCATCTGAGGACCCTCCCTGAGGGCTTTGGTCTGTGTCAGTGTTGTTTATGTAGGTACTGGAATCGAACTCGGGACCAGGCACTTGCCAAGCAGGTGCTGTGCCCTGAGCCGTAGCCCTGGCCCCGGTGCGATGGTTGCTAAGATGAAACTGTTTTAGGAGTCGTTGCAAGCTGCCATATGCTGGCACTTCTAAACAACCTTCAGCTTTTTACATGTTTGAAGCTTAGAAAATATTTGAGGCATGTAGAGCTTGCCTTGTGTCTCACAAAAAGCATTACTTACTATATTTCCTATTTTTGTCATTTTAAATGTGGCGTAGGTACTGGATTAAGATTCAGAGTGTGTTGTACTCCCATCTTGCAGTCAGTAAACTTTGTCCTTGTTATATTTAGAGGGCCTGACCTCTCAGGCCTAAATCAGATTTGTGTAGTGCACACAAAGCGTGTCTTTCCATAACCTCTTTCTCACCAGCGCCTCCCCCTCCCCAAGCCCATGGGCATGCGCACAGTTTATCCGAGATGTGATACTATGGCTGATCCAGCACTTTGGGGACTGTGTGAATGCATTTGTTGTTGATGGCAATTATCGGAAAAGAGTTTCAGCTTCCTTGGAGCTTCCTATGGCCAGTACTATTGTAAAAATAGCATTAGAATAATTTTACTAATGATCTAAATTGTATATGAATTCAGGTATCTGTTTCTGTCATCTTGTGTAAATGTTGGCACGTGTGATCCTGATTTATTTCCTTTTGACAGCAAAATAAAACATGGGGATCAAGGTGGCTGATTTTTTTTTCTGCCGGGAAGTTGAAGTTGTGAGTGTACTCTGATCAGAACTGACTTTAACTGCTGATCAGACTCTATGAAGTACAACTTTAATAGCTACTTTTCTTTGACATGAGCTTTTCTCTGATGTGCAGCTTAATTTTGCAGGTGGCTCACCAAGATGCACTTTTCTATCAGAAAGAGACACAATTAGATTAGGGAAAGGTCCACTTAAGGCAGGAGTTACGTGCTAGCACAGTGGTGCACCAGAATGTGCTTTCTTCAAAGCACCCACTTCTAAGATGTGCCTAATTGACATTGCGACTAGCAGTGTCCCGTGCTACTGGCCCAGCTAAAGAACAGGATATATCGGAAAGTAGAATCAAGACCGCGATTGTACAAGAGAACTAATCCTATTCCACTTCATAAAACATTCATTGGAAATGAATATTTCCTTTGCACATGAACTGAGTCAAGTAGATAGGTTGAGCACGTCCTTTAGTCCTTTATTTGTTTTTCATAAGAGAGATAATTCCAACATATGATAAAAGTACAACAAAGGTTTGGCATGTGCTGGTCAGCTATTTTAATAACCATATGTTTTAGAGAAAAAGATATGCAGCCATGGTCCATAGTGATGTTCGGGTTGATCATGAACCACATACCTGGTGATAATCCTGAGGGAGTTTATTGCCTAGTGACACAGATTCTGTCTGGGTAAGTCTACCCTACAATCTTTGCCTAACAGTACCATCACCCAGTGCCACATTTCTGAGGATATGTCCTAGGCAGCAACGACCTATGAATCAATACGCTTCACACAGTAACGCTTTTCTCTTAGGATAATTCTGCAAAGCACTTGTGCACTTTTCATTTTTAGAGCTCACTTGTTTTTACCACTACAAGATACTTAATGCCTGAATTTATTTTCTCCCTTTACCAGATTACATGATATAGATCAGTGGTGGTGAAGATTTTAGACCTTTCAGTGGTACACACCACCACTATCCAGGCTATGTTGCTCTTCACCAGAAAGTATTCACAGATTTTTTCTGGTTCAGTTTTATAAAGTTGCTTATATGACGGGTTGGTTCTAACATTCAACACATTTACCTTTAGATTTGATTAGGAACCTCTGTAGAGGAATCTGGCCCTCTTGGATATCTTGGAGAAAATTTTAGATTTCTTGTACTTAAAAATGGAACTATATTCTGCTTGTTGCATGCTTTCTGGTTTTTTCAAGTCCCTAATAGACAGATAGTATTGTCCATTTTGTTAATAAGTAATCTAACTTTCAGAATGGGGATGAGTAAATATCTTGTTGGCAATTGGACAGCTGGAAATAGAGGTGGAATTTCAACTGACTACCAAGCTCCTTCTCTGTGTTGTGTTGCTGCCCCTCTTTTCTGACTTCAAGCTCAGCTTAGGCAAGTCTTCTCCAGAACCCACAGGGGCTGAAACCTTGTGTTAAAGGCAGGTGGTACTGTAGGCTTGGGGCTGGCTGAGTGGTTCGTTTTCAAGAAACACAGAATGTTAATTCATTAATGAAACTTGAGAGGCTCCTGAAATCCCTGAGCTGCTGGGAAGTTCAACCTTTTTAATTATCTGCAGTGAGACTTCCCACAATGTGAAACCTTCAGAAGTTGCCAACCTTTGAAGTCAAACCCAAACACAAAGCGCCTTCACAGTGATTCTGAATGGAGGGAAACAAGTCAAGTAGCCTAGATGAAGGGTGATGGAGAAGGCTACTCAGCCTGCCGCAGCGCCTCTGCCGCAGATGCAGAAGGAGAGGTAGGGAGGTAATGCCACCAGGGATAAGGACCAATTAAGAAAATTGAGCAGAGCGAGGCAAACAAGAAAAGCCAAGAAAGGGGGAAAGATTGAGAGCTGAGCATAACAAATAGCAGGGACTGTGAGTGAGTGGCAACGGCCAAAAAGATAAGAGGTGACATACTTTGTATAAGAAGTGACACGAGTGTAGAGTGGCAGCTAGTCTTCATGCAGAATAGACATCCAAGACTCAAGAAAGAAATAATTACTGAACTCAAGACAAAAATTGGTGAATCAAGAATAATTTCATCATTAGAGATAGCATGGTCAATTCTTTTCATTATATTTACATCGTATTCCCACATGTAAGTCATGTGGCTATTTCCATTACTCGTTTAGAAATGTGGAAATCTAGTGTCTGACTTGTTTAGTTTTTAGACTAATGACAGATTCAAAATAGTACGGTTTCACTCCCTTCTGGTTCCTTTTCCTAAGTGTGACTAGGCATCATGGTGGGGTGTTGATCTACCGTAGGATAGATTTACCCTGTGCACTGGGGCACCTGTTACTACTGGCTAGATTGGTCTTATTTGTAAATACTCATGGAATAAAGATCCACGAAGAGCACAGCCCAGCGGGCTTCCTGCGTGGCAGTTGCTAAGTTCAGTTAGTCTGTGTACTTGTATTCGAGAATAGAGTCAGTGATGAAAGAACAGGTCATGTTTCTAGTGTGACATTTTGGGGAGTCGCAGTGTGATGTCTGATAAGGCCAGAGGTCAGTCCTCTGCAAGGGAGGCCAAAAGGCAAGTGGACTCACCTGCAGTGCGCTAATGGCTGAGCTGCATGAAGGGAGCTGTGGCTCACAGTGGCCAGCCATGGTCTCTCTCCACTTGGACCCCTTCCATCCTCATCTTGGCTGTAAGTGTGCTGGGTGGGGCTGCCTCATCTCCCACCTTCTGGAGGCTTCTCACTGGGCCAGTCTTTGGTCTCCTTGGTTACTTTGTGCCTAGGTGGGAACAATGTTGCATTTTGTAGGTGATCTGGCAGCGCCCATTGTATCCACCTCATGGGGGTAGCTTGACCCAAAACTCAGGACAGCAGCGCCTTTAGCACCAATGATTGAGCTTCCTTAAGACATCAGCAGAACTCTTGGGCTCCACCCTAAGGCTAACAAGCCAGTCCTGCAGATTTTATGACTAGACAGTTCTTAGTCACATACAAACACAAGAAAGTGGTACATACTAGTAGTAACCCAAACTTAATGCATGTTACTGGACTGTTTTCCATCTTCCAGGGATATGGTGGCCCAGGGGCAGAGCACTTGTTCAGCACTCGCAAGGCTCTGGGGTTGATTCTCCGCACCCCTGGGAGCATTCTTTCAAGAAGTTTCACGCATTATTCAATTAATCCTCACAACAGTCCTCTGAAGGATGCATCTTTATTACATCCATTTAATATGAAGTATCTGAGGGACTGATAGTAGTTGAGTTGCACAAGGTCACAGAAATAGAAAGGAGCAAGCCTAAGACTCAAAACTAGGCAGTAGAGTTAGACTTCATGAACTGTGCAATTCTCAGTGTGAGACCCTTCTGCCATTTATGTGTGGATGTATAGGGGTGTGTGTGTGTGTGTGTGTGTGTGTGTGTGTGAGTTCTGTCATGTGTAAATACTTGACCATTATCACAGTGGAATTGTTATAAATTAAGACACTAATATGCTCATGTCCATGGAAATATCTTAGATCTCATCCTACTGTTGTCATGGTTAAGAATAAAAATTACTGCTGGATGGAGATATAAAGAAATTACAGATCTATGAGCATATTGAAAAGGGTATACAGAGACAATTAAAATGAATGGGTGTAATATCAAAGCCTCCATGTTATCTGACAGTAAGCCTCATTAACAGCTGCTTAGCTACTCAAGCCTTCTTAGTGCACCAAAAAAGAAAACTAGAACCACTCAGGCATAGACACCAGAGCACATTTTATATGACTGCTATTTACAGGAAGATCACAGTAGGGACGGTTCTCTGAATGGATATTGACGGAAAGCTAAACTATTTTCTTAGGCAGACATTCAATCAAGCCAGGCACTGAGAAATTGCAAGTCCGTACCTGTTTTAATAAAGCTAGAGGATAAAAAACATGCTACCGTGGAAGCTAAGAACTGTGTAGATATGGCACTTGTGGAAGCCATCTCTAAGCACCGTCAGTTCCCCTCATGTCTTTCTGTGGAGTTGCTAACCCTGTCAAGGGGCAGCCAGTGAATACAGTGCCAACGTGCGTGGAGTGGAGACGGTCAGCTTGCTTTCTACTCCTGATATAGCTACCCTCGAAAATGGATGTTACCACTCAAGAAATGTCAAGGTCCTATGTGACTTTCTATTGTATCATGCAAGCATGTGAAGGAATAGGTAAGCAGATTTGAAATCAGATCTGTTCTTCTGCTGCTGGAAAAAACTGTCTCAGAATCATCATGCCTTAGTGTAGGCACATGGAGCTAATCTGATCCACCACCTGTTCTTGGAAGGCCTTTAAAATGAGAATGATTTTTATGTTTTTCAAGGGGTAAAAACAAAACATAAGAAGTGTAATTTTTGGTGACTTGTAAAAATTATATGATATTCAAGTTTCAGTGTCCACAAATAGGTATTGGAATGCAGCCATACTAATTTACATATTGTCTATCACTGCTTTTTGCTCTGCCAGCAGAGTAGAGTTGAGTAATTGTGACAGATCCTGCATGGGCCACAAAGCTCCAAATGCTTCCTGGACCTTTGCAGAAATAGTTTGCCAGCTCTGTTTCAGGCAATGAAGCTATGAATCTGGGAAGCATTTGAAGGACCTGTCCTAAGGAAGCAGTGAGAGTCCCTGCAAACCAGCAGTTAGACAAAAAGTGTGTGTGTGCGTACGTGTGTCTGTGTGTGTGTGTGTGTCTGTTATGAGTACCATGCCTATTATGTTTACTTCTTGGCTTTCTAGGTAGAAATTATAAACCAATGTACTATTAAAAATATAGTGTTGTTTTAGACATTTGTATGTTGTGTGTGTGTGTGTGTGTGTGTTAAAACTTCTTACAATTGGCTCATTTATTCATAGAATCTGCATCTGAGGATCCAACTCACCCCAATCACAGAAAGGAAATATTTAAAAGGTTACATCGGTATTGGATAAGTAAGTTTTGATTTTTTTTCATCCCATAACAATACAGTGTAACTGGTATTTACAAAGCCTGCGTAATGTACGTATCAGTCATCTGGAGCTAACTTAAAATGAATGGGGAATGGACATAGGCAGATACCAACACCGCTCCGTATGGTAGGGACTTGAGCAAGAGAGGACAGGGAGCTCCGTGTCTTGAAGTTTATTTTCAGGATCATTGTGCTTGTGGTGCCCATAATTTTCAACCTGCTCTACAATTATATATATTCTATCTCTGAATTTTATTTTCCAAATAACAAAGCATTTAAGGTATACAAACTAGTTATCTAATTAATTGTATTGGTTGAAGAATAATAAATTTCTCAATCAAGCTTTTCATCTGTGTCCTTTGCAGATACATTTTCTATATTCTATTACAAGGGCTTGTGTCCTATATTCCTCTGCAAAACTATTTATTTGAGGCATCATCCTTGGCTTATTCATCTGTTTTTCATTACCTTCAACAAGACAGTCTTTAAATCAATGCATGTAAAATAAGTGAGTAAATACATCACAAGTTCTCTATGAAGAAACATCTCTTACTATCTGACCATTGCTGGTAGTTAATAAGCTTAGGAACATAGAACAGGCAATTATCACGTATTAGAATTAAACAGAATATCTTGTGACCCGTCTAGGTACATCCTGGATTTCTGTATACCATCGGCTGTTATGAGTCACTTGTGTGTATTCAAGAAAGAACTAAACAAAACAGAGGCAGACCCTGTGCATTATGAAAATGTTTAAGGTGGCCCTGTCCATGCACTGATGACATCCAATTGCTTATACTCTAAATGTCATCCTCTTTTACTCTCTTTCTTTGTTAGTCAGGTCAAGCTGGTCTGCACTTTGTTGCTCTCATGATACCTGTACCTCTTCCTTTTTATAACCCTTTCACTATCCTCTCTGACAATTTAATGCTTCTTGATTTGACCATTAAGAACATTCTTTTTGCCACAATGGCAGTGACTGTAAATAAACCATGATGTTCTACCTGAGCCTCTCTATTTGTCTTGGCTACTTCCATTAGGGCTTGTCCTGAGAGGATGAGTCTTAAAGTTATAATTTCTAGCTGTTCTATGCAGCAAAAGGAGGTGAAATTAGACTGCTTCATAAATAACATATTACTCTGTCATTCTGGCCGTACTTTTAGGTTGTTACTCAAAAGCATGTTATTTTCAAGGCCAAATAAAAATGAGTACAGAAAACTCGAGACTTGATTCAATTATAAATGACCTTAACCTGGCACAGGAAACAATTTAATCAAATGCTTTCCTAATAAAACATCTTACTTAAAATATGAAGGGACTTCTTGAAATTCTCACTTCAACACATATAATTTTGAATTCAGAAATATTCAGATATTTTATTCTGTGAAACTGTAGTGAAAGAAGTGTCTAGTTCCTGGATACTGGCATATTAAGTGTTGACAGATCCTCAAGTATATAAAATCCTTGTAGTGGCAAATCAACTTCAACTGCAGGTACTATGTAAAGAGTTAAGATAAACTATGAACATGCATTTCCATCTTGTTAGGATAAATATTTATTTGGAAAATAATCTTGAAATTAGTCCTTGGCAGATTAATATCAGCACAACTTGTTGCATTGATTATAAAGTCCAAACTCTTGTATGGTTTGGGATCATCCCTTTAGTGGAAGAATATGATTAGTTTATCATGTGTTAGCTGTGAATAATGAATAATGTGTTTTCTTTCCTTCTTAAGTGTATGATTGAGATCACATTGTAACAAAAGAGAGATTAACGAGAAAAGAGACTTCATGTTTGAACATGAGGTTTATGTGATATGAGAGCTTCCTGAGGACACAAAGACCAAAACAAACAAATAAACCCATTTATTTTTTATGCCAGGCTTGATGAATAAATGAGTCCTACAGAACTCTAGTTGCACAGAGTGACCTAGTAACAATAAACTGAGGTAGCTGAGCATGACCTGTCGATCACATTCTTTTCTGTGTCTCTGTGTCCTCGGACATAAAGGTCTTCCTTTCCTTTGGATATTGGAGAGGATGCATACATGGACGAAGGGGAAAGGTGAGAGTGATTCTTTCTTTTGCTGTTCTCTCAAATACCAGAACAGTGCGACGTGAGCTCCATGTAGCTTTGTTATCTAAGATTTGATCTTCTCATCCGTAAAATGGAAATAGTATTGTTGATGGGATGAGTCTATGAGATCACGTGTAAGGCTTTTTACTAGGTGCCTGCTGTACAGAAAGTATCCAAGAAAGGGTGGCCATGATCAGTCTGTTTTCTAGTTTTGCACTTTCATAACTAATTGTACAATTATTAAGTATTAAAGTTTCCAAGTGATGGTAATTAACAAGGTGAGCTATAGCATATATAGTTCATTAGTCAGAGTGAATACATACATAAACATGTATGCATATATTAGTTTATATAAACATAGTTTATAGGGTTTTTGGCCTTTTGGCTTTTAAGTGGATTTTAGTAACATATAAAGAGTAATATATAAATATATAAAAATGTCTTTAAAAATTAATTTCAAGGATAAAGCTCTTTCTCATTTTTGAGGTATAGCTATAGAAAACTAACTTTTATTGAGTGTTTGTTATTTGCCAGGGATTGTTCTAAGTACTTCATGTAACAGTTTACCCTGAGTATCACTCAGGCAGCATGTTTGACACGATGCTTCAGCTAGTCAATACATAAACAATCAGTAGGTTCTTGTACTGAATAAATCTGATAAAATTGTTATTTTTGTATTTCCTGGTATATTATAAAATTAATTAAAATATGTAATTCTTATTCAACATTTATTTATGTGAGTGGACTGGTAAGTTGTAAATTCTCCCAGAATGCCCATGGATTTGGTAGGATGTCTCTCTTCAATTACAGGTGGGGACACTGAATTACAGGAAGGAATGGAAAGCTCAGAGTACACACGGGAACCTCACTTGCTTTTGTAACAACTCTGCCTTGTAAGCTTTGCAAGATATTACCCTAATGTTAGGAAGAGCCGTGTTTTAAGTAATAATTTCTATTGACAGACAAATATTACATCCTAGAAATGTGTATTAGGCGCAAATATGTGCCAAACGGAAATTGCAACATACAGTATTTAGAAAAATTAAATGCACTCCTATGATGCTCTAAAAATCTAGTGTAAAGTATCTGTGCATAAAATCTAGGTCAAATTATAATAAGAAAATAAATGAGATGCTTCTTGTTAGAGCGCATACATGATGGACATTTTATCATCTTTTGTAACACAGATTCCAGATTTGCATATCATAGTAATTACTTTAAATTATTGAGTCATGAAGAATTACGTGGGGATCTGAATTAATCATTTTATTTTTTGACAAATAATCAATTCCGGAAGAATTTCTAAGGTTTTTACTTTCCCAGTGCAGAGACATTCTTCAGAGGTCTGTGAATTTTGTGACTACTATCCATTTCTGTGACAGCAATTTATAAATGAGAGAGTTTCCAGTAATCATCAGTATACTTTCCTGAAGGGACCAATGTTCAGCATGTTGGTGGGTAAAATAAAAAATTAGGAAGCAACCAGAAGTTACAGTTTTGTTTTCAGATAATATTAAGCCTAATACTTTTTTGGCAATGTCAGAGATAGTTGTGAGTTCCACCTTAATGCCATAGATGGATCTCTGTGCTGGCTAAGCCCAATTCCATAGAGCTATAGCCAGTCTAACATGGTTCTTTTTATGGCAAAAAAATCATAACAAAATAATTGGAGAATAACTAGTATCAATACATTGCATCTTGCTACCTTTAAAGTAGTTACTCAGGTACAGGTATGGGCATAAAAATTTAACCAGTCAATACTAGTTTAATGAACTAAGAGACACTAATAGTATAAATGACTTGCATTTTGTTCCTTTTCCCTACTGCCATTTCCCCTCTAATTCATCCTAGTTCCTTCCTGAACAAGTTATTTTCAGTCCGCAATATCTGTTGTACATTTTAGCACTTACTTACTCTTTTAGTTTCTCACACCTTGGAGAAAATACAATGATTACACATGTGGATCTGATTTATTTTACTTAAGAGTATGGTCTCAAGTTGCATCAATTTTCCTATAAAGTTCTTTTTAATCTTTTTTTTATAGCTGAATGTCTTATATACTTGAAGCTTATGCTGGATTTAGCTTGCAGTCTCACTGTTTTAGGCTCCCAGAGTGCTAGCTGAAGTGTATAATTAGCACTAATCATAGCATCAAGCACCATATAGAAATTGACAAGCTGTCACAACTGTTAATTTTGCACCTTTAACCACAGAAGTATAATCTACCAGTACACAGCAGAACCAATTATAAATAGGGAGCTTGTATGCAAAGTGTTTCCCCTTGGTAGAATGGTTTTACCCTCTGGTAGGAAATTTAAGGAGGAGAGTGGAGACAACAGATAACTGAGAGGAAATAAAGTGGAAGCCAGGATGGAGGATAAAGGATGATTGTGGATGCTTTGGGAAATTAGAGAAGGCAAAGATAAAGAATGAAAGAGCAAGTAAGGGATTATTGAAGTTGACCAGAAAAATTAGCAAGACTGTTCACTCATAAGAAAACATGATTAAGTCTAGAGAAGTAAATTGAGAAAAGCTGAAAAAAAAGGATGAATACATTAGAACAGAGTGTAGGCAAAATGCCAGAAACAAAACAAAACTAAATTAAAAAAGAAAAAAA
>NDGN011545126.1:0-18525 GCA_002564285.1 Tympanoctomys barrerae
CCTTCCATTTGAGTGACTCAATGTTCAAAGCTATGGAACCCCCTGACATCCAGGTGACTGTGCAAATAGCCCCTTCTGCTTGGAGGTCCTGGATAGCTCGCAGCAACCCGGGAGGGCAGCTGGCAGCGCTGGATCTGACAGCTGCTTCCTACCTTGGGAAAACAGCCCCAGAGAGGACTCATCTGTCCAACGCCAGGGAAGGATCTGCCCTCACACTCAGTCTACTCCATTAACTGCTGCTAAAATGCAATTGCCCCATAAGTTCATCTAGATAGGGGATACTCCACGTCATGAGAGTGGCCGACCAAAGGGCTCATAAGCAGCATCCACGTGCATTTACGCCTCCCAGGACAGTGGATGTCGTCCATTCCTCCCAACCTCCACCCTACTATATAGGGAGAGTCCAAAGCTGTTACTGCTCCATAGGTTCATTCCTGCCTATATCTACATGAGACAATGCCCTCAAGCAAAACGTCCAGTGACCTACCACCAGAGAAAACCCAAGTTGTTTTGGGGGGATTTTTGTTGTTTTTAATGTATTTGGTTGTTGCAGGGTCTCACTACGCAGCTCAGACTCACAGTGATCCTCCTATTTTCAGCCTCCTCAGAGCTGGGATTATAGGTGAGCACTACCATGTCAGGACTCTGTGGCCAGCTCAGCATGCCCAGGGGCAGAGCCAGCGTGGCACGTGGTATGGGGGTTCAAACCACGGTCCCTGCGCTTGCCTAAGCAGGCGCTTAGTCCACCGAGCTATCTTGCCGGCCCAAGTCTTATCAGCACTGCTTCAGACCCTCCTCTCTTCCCTTGGTGTATCCTCTCTGACTTGCCCCCCCAAGCCCAGAACCATTTCTGCCTTTCAGGGATTGGTTCTCAAGGCCAATGCCTTCAGCACTTTGCACAAACACCATGGCCTAGAGAGAAAGGTGCACAGGCTTAATCTCTGTTCCCTAACGAGCACTCCAGGGTCTACCCTCTACCCTTTCCCAGTGTTGACAGCCTCCAGGTAGGTGCAGCGTGATGGCCGCATGGAAACTCACCAGGACCATGGTGTCCTTCCGCTATGCATGCTTTAGTGCATATTCTGCCAATGTCTATGGAACAGATTTCTCCTTTGGGGCAAGCAAAGGCAGCACCACCCCAGCTGCCAGGAATGACACTCTGATGGGCAGTGAACAGGCAGGAGCCACCAAAGTTACCCAAAACGTGGCACCTGTATGTACTTCTGTACCC
The DNA here is from genome assembly GCA_002564285.1 of Tympanoctomys barrerae. Classification (NCBI taxonomy): domain Eukaryota; kingdom Metazoa; phylum Chordata; class Mammalia; order Rodentia; family Octodontidae; genus Tympanoctomys; species Tympanoctomys barrerae. Next base: position 1,232 of record NDGN011545126.1, read on the forward strand.
ACAGGGTGGAGGGGTACACACTGGCTTGCCCCTACAGAGGGCCCTGGTGGCAGCCCCATTCAAGAACCTGGAAGGCTTGCTGGGTTCAGTGGTTAAGATCATTACTCTGGAGTCAGTCCACTCAACTTCAGATCTACTCAATGTGCAGCCTTAGCAAGTTACTTAAATACCCAGTGTAGGTCTGTCATCTCCCAATCATCTAGTAGTTAGATCTTACCTCGAAGGATGGTTCTGAGACTATGTAAAATATCAGTGCTTAGAAGGCTGACTCGTCACCAGCACTGCTTTAATGAGCTCACATACAACACCGGTCTTCCTGACTGGGGTGTTTAATAAACACCTACTTTGCACAGGCCCTGAGCTGTAGATAGACCATGCAGGGGTAAAAGGTTGACGTCCCAAGAGACTCGGCCTATAAGAAGAAGGGTGGAATGCCGGCCACCAATCCCAAAGGCCTGGAAGGTAGCATGCTCCAAGCATAGAGCACTGGAAGGTGGAGACAGTGCACGATTCCCAGAGAGGGGTGGAGCCTCACCTGGGTCTCAGAGAATAAATGGGAATTTTTCTGGCTGAGAGGAAGGAGTAAAAAAAGAAATGGAAGAAATGCTTCTTACACAAAGAACTAGCAAAAGAAAGTAGAGCACATGGTGCTATCTGGGGGCACAGAACTCCATTTGTCCACTTAGAACACATGCTTAAGTACAATCATGGCAGTGGGGATCATAAAGAAGGGGGTTACTCAGGCCGTGGCGATAGCTCAGCGGTCTAAGTGCCTGCCTAGGCAAACACAAGGACCTGGGTTCAATCCTAGGTTCATGCTGGCCCTGGAACCCCAGGCGTGCCCTGTAATCCCAGTGCTGGAGAAGCTGAGCCAGGAGGATCACTTTGAGTCCAAGCTGTGTGGCAAGTTCCTATACGAAATACATAAAGTTTAAAAAAAGAAGGCGTGTTCTCATCTCATGAGCTGCAGATGAGGCGCTCACCCCACAACCCCTACTCATAGCACAAGCCCAGCAAGACCTAGGAGAACCACTCAAATGTTCACGAAAATCTGCAGATTCTGGATTTATACAAAGTCCCAGAGCCTGAGGCCCTGGAATCTGTTAGACAGCCCACTCCTGGGGCCACTCCTGCTCATCACAAATTACACATACACTGCAGACAGCAAGACTGGAGAACCAGCGCAAGAACCAGAATGCCACACATTCCTCTGAGCCTTGGAAGCTGGGACTTCTGCGATTTCTCCTCCTGATGTACACATCTAGTTCATTCCACAGTGATCCCGGGGATGAGCCCCCACACGTAAGAATGTGAACTAAGACGTCCTCTTTGGAACGCTTTCAACAGGAGGTTTCAAAAACCTAGAAAAGCTCAGGCCTTGGGGCCTGGAGTAAATCCTGCACTGGGGATCATCGAGCTACAAGGACATGCCCACTGAAGTTTGGCTTCCAACTAGTGAAAAATGGGTCACAACCTAAATCTCAATGGAGGAAGCAGTGCTCCACCTCAGCACCGAGGCGCATGCTCTTTCTTTGCCTAGAACACTCTTCCCCTGATCTCCACAGAATTCATAAGTTGCTGTTCATTTGTTATCTTCTCGGAGGCCCTCCTTCATCATTCTACTGATAAAACAACCACACTACCCAGTCTTTCCCACTGCACAGAACCACGAAGAGACAGCTCACGCATTCCTCCGTCCCTCACCAGCCAGCCTCACTGCACCAGCATGTACATTCCCAGAGAGAAGGGATCTGCATCCATTTTGTTCCCTGCGCTGCCATCCGGGCACTTTAAACTCAAACACACAGTAGGCCCTCAAATATGTGCCAACCAAATTAATTAATTATAGGCACACAAAACAGTGCGACAGTACACAGCTATCAAACCCAGCTTGTCTGACAACACACAGGGAAGAGGAGGCCACCAGGTCACAGAGTGATAACACAGCATCAGGTACACGCCCCTCTGTTTGAAATGCGTGCAGGCTGTGGGCTTGTGTACCTAACCCACTTTGTAATCAAGTGTTTGTGGGTCACATTTTTTTTTTTTTACCTAATTGAAGTTTCTAGTTTTTCTTCCATTAACTTTGTATTACTTGCATAATCTTTGAGAAGTAATCCCTCGTGAAATGTTCTCAAAACATTTGATTTTTTTTTAGTAAAAAGCTGTCTCCTCGGTCGCTTAATTAGGGTGCCCCTAATTAGTGCCAGCATAACATCAAAGAGGCCAGGTTCCCAGGGACCAGGTTCCAGGGGAGTCCGGGTCTCCTTCTAGTTATGAGGCGGCCTCAGTCCTGCCAGCAGCAGCTCAGACTCAGGACTTGGCCACGGGTTCCTGCTGGCTCTGCTCCCCACTACCTGCTTCCTATTGGGGTGTCTGATGCAATCATTCAGGCCCAAGAGCACATCCTGCTGTGGAAGCGGCTTTGAAGTTCAGTAAACAATCACTTCAAAACAAAGAGCGACCATTAAACCAAACTCAAAGACTTCCTTACTGGCTGAAGGCTCTCAGGGGCTGCGCCTGCCTCAGAAGTGAGCCCAGGCCTCACCGGGAACTCATCACACAGCCTCTCCAGCTGTCTCCAGTATCTCCCTTTCCTGCTTCCCTCAGTCTATAGGGTGCAAGCTGTTCCTGCGATCTTAGAGGGAAGGTTCCAGAAGCACAACAAATGTGTCCTGCGGCTGTCACTTGGGCCTCACAGTTCCCACGGACTTCTCCCTGCTGCCAAGTTAAGGGCACCTGTGGGGGGACAACTGCCCCCAGATTCCAGGTCAACAGCTGGTCACGTTCCTCTTGGAACAGAGGAAGGCCCTTTAAAGCTTCGAGAACCCAGAGGCAAGCCAGGCCTTGCACACAGCGTATCTGGCTCCCCTTAAGTCCTGAAAGTAGAGGTAGGACCATCATCAAAATAGGCAGTGAAATAAACGCGCCCAACACAGAAATTGGAAAAGAAATCCTAGAACAGCACACTGTGAGTGACAACCTAGCATGGTAGACAAGATTGCTGACCCTGGGCTTGAATGAGCTTCCAGTCTCCCTCCACCAACTAGGTACGGCATGAGGCTTCACCTCTCCACCTCAGCGTCCCTGTCTAAAATGGGGGCTTGCAGCAGTGACTATAAAGTGCTAATTGCATATCACTCCGTCAGTGGGTTGGCGGGAGATTAAATGAGTCCTTACACTATTTGTCAAAGCACTTAGAATAGAGCCTGGTGGTGGCAGGCATGTTAATACGGACTGAGTAAGTACAACAAAACAGTGTCAGGTTGACATGCCACCTAACCAAACGCCTCTGGTGGCTCCATCTTCCCGCTCTCACACAGCAGTCAGAAGCCCACCTGAGGACCGACCCCCAGAAAACCTTGCACAGACCTCTGTCGTGGCTTGACCCACACCGAATTCTAATTTACCTCCCTGCCCCTTTTGTGGAATGAACAGCTTCAGGCCAAAGCCGGTCACTGTGTCGGTGACAGGTGTACTGCTCCCCGCAGCAGCACCCAGCAGCCAACGGGCACACCATCACTCTTGCTGCGTATGTGCAACATATTCTCTCGAAGTATTTATACCATATTTCTTGTCTTTTCTGAAACCTGAATGTCATTATGGGCAGAGTATTCTGCTAGGAACTACAGAAAGCTCCATTCCCAAAACCACAGGACAGTGTGGTACAGAAGGTATCACGCAAGGGTCTGGGCACCAGGCACTCATGTGACTTTGACAAAAAATTCTTTATTCCAGAACCCTCACAATAACCCCAAGGTGGGTGCTCTAAACCTACTTTACAGAAGAGGAAACTAAGGCAGAGAGGGGGTATCTTGTCTACGGCATTCAAACCCAGATCCCTCTGACACCAAAGTCAGCAGGTGCTGCAGGATTTCTACAGGGTGGAATTTCTACGCTGCAGCCAGCAGGAGGTGGAAGGTTGAGCAGGACTCCAGCTTGAAGCAGGTACCCTAGCCCTTTTCAAGTCCTTCGCTATAGATCTTTGCTGTTCAGTGTAGAAGCCTGTGGTCCTATATGACTGTTCAAATTTAAACTAAAGTGAATCAAATGAAAAATTCAGTTCCTTGATTACACTGGCCACATTCTGTGTGCTCACTCCTCACACGTGGCCAGGGCCAGGCGCATCTGACAATTTTCATCTTGCAGAAGAGCACAATTTACAGATCAATAAAACTGTGAAGAACCCTGAAATACATTTTTGTTGCTGGTGATTTATATTACGATTTAAAGTGTAGCTCGGTGATACAGAACTTGCCTAGTGTGTATAAGGGCCTGGGTTCAATCCTGGATTCCACTCAAAAACCTAACCTAATCCTTCACTATAATTTTAATTTTTTTATTGTCAATTATGGTAAAATGACACCTAACAAAACTCACCACCTCCACATCGTTAAGCTGAGGGTAAGTCTCTTCATGTTGTGCTCGCATCAAAAGGTGTTCTTATACTGAGGCTGAAAGTGTGTGCAGAATTCCACCAGCTGATGGGGTCTCAAGCCTGGCTAAGTGCCAGAATCACCCGGGGTGCCTCCAAAATCCTGGTACCCAGGACAGCACCCAGAGCACTGACTGGGAGCCTCAGAACAGCGCCCAAGCCCCGATCCTCCAACTCCCAGAACTAATGGAGCCTTCCTTGCCACCGTACGTACCCCTTCCTCCCAGTGGGGCACCCCCGCCCAGCATTTCGGTCCCCGTCCAAGCCCACTCCTCCTGCCCTGCTTTATGGCAGGTGGCAGGGAAGAAAACCCCAGACAACACCTGCCACCCACCTGCAGCAGCACACGAGGCCACTGATGCTGACCAAACCAGTGGTTTTACTGCTGTCCAATTCTTTGAGGCAAAGAAAACAAATAAAAAGACACAGTTCAAAAGACACTTGATTGATTTTTTTTTTTTTTCACCCACTTAAACTAGACAGGAAAAGAAAAACCACTTAGGAACCAGGACCAAGTCTTTCTATGCCAAGAATCCACACAGGAAGAAGGGATTGTGGCCAGCCCCAGAGGCAGACCTACAAGGGCTCTACCTACTCAATCCAAACTGGAAGCTCCCAGGAGGTAATTAAACACAGAAAGCCCTTTTACAAGGTCTGGACACAAAATGAGTTCAAGGTAAAGAGTTCCCTTTGAGGAGTCATGAACTCTGGGTGAACTTGGTTAATGCGTATGATTATAGAAGAGGGAGGAGGTGCCAGGCTTACACAGCAGCCCAACCTCGGGGACTGCAGTCTCTGAACCCACGGTAGTCTCGGAAAACACCCCATGGTCTGGCCTAGCCCTGAAGCTCCCCCAGCCTCTGCACACCACAGAAGCAAAAGGAAAGGGCATGCCAAGCCATCTGCTGAAGATCAATAAGCAGAAAAAGGAAGCACAATACGTTAATGCCTCAAAAATTAAAGGTTTTTCACTAAGATGGCAGTGCTGGATTTGAGCGGCCCAGCCCTTAAGGGTCCTCCCAGCCACTGGGTTAAAGCCCTTTATTCCAGGCTGGCTCTGGGCTAGAGAGAGAGAAAAGACCCTGATGCCCCCCTGGAGCCTCCCGTAAGAATCAAGCAAGTGAAGCGCTGACTTCTAAAAGTGACTCCCAACCCGCTCGACTCCGCAGATGAGCGTTCTGGGTCAGAGGCCAAGACCTGAAGGCCAGCTCCACCCTACCACAGCCTCACACAATGAAGTGCTCCAACCCCGTTCTCTCACCAATAAGAGGGGTAGAGGAGGGGACAACGGACATCAGGCACACCAAGCATATAACACAGTGCCTGGCACACAGTAGGTCCTCACCAAGTCCTATCTACACTCCAGCACAAAGAATGAGCACTACTATGTGCCAAGCAGCACACTAGAGCCTTGAACCCAACCATAGCCTTCAGGCTGGCACTTGGATAGAAAACAGCCGCTTGACATACATGAGGCCACGACAGAGAGCAAAGAGAGCCCAGGCCAAGGCCTCGGGCACTTGGATAGAAAACAGCCGCTTGACATACATGAGGCCATGGCAGAGAGCAAGGAGAGCCCAGGCCAAGGCCTCGGGAGGACTCCGAGGTGCGGGACACTTCACAATGGACAAGCTGCTCCCAAGACATTCTGCGCTGCCAGTGGCTTCTAGGTTGTTTTTGTGGCACTTCCTCAGACGAAACCTTTTGCAGTCTGAATCTAATTGAAGGTAGAACTTCAGCAATCAAATACAACAGGTTTCCTTAATACTCAGACAATTAATTCACTCTGTCTTCCCCATTTGCCACTTAATAAGGCCAGATCAGCTACGCAATCTCCAAATCTGAGCTAACAGCTCAGGGAATCCATCACTTTTGTGTAAGAGGCCCCAAATATGTCTTATCCAACATCCTAAGCAGCTACATCTGTCCTTCTGGTTGTTTGGTTAGAGGAGCGTTATTTGTTTTTGCAGAAGTATGGGTTGCGGGGGAGGGGGAAAGCCTCCTAAAGGCAGTACCAAGAAGTAATGGGGAATTCAAAATGATCTCATTTTTCAACACCCAATCTGAATGTCTAAAAGGTCTCATTGCGAAAGAACTCGGACCAGCTGCCACAAATCCTCACAAAGATATAAAAGGCAAGATAAAACAACAGATAAAGCATTTAAGGGATCAATAGTTTCAACCTTTCGCCCTCCAAGAATTTTAAACACCGCAAATGAGCTAGCCAAATTAACAAATATCATTTTAGCTTCTTTCTTTTCTCTATAGCCAAGATGCAAAAGAAGAGGTCAAAGGACAAGCGGCCAGCAGCTGAGAAGACACAGTCTGTATGGGACACACGCTAAAAGCTGCTCTCCATTCACGTGAAATGCAAATGTCACTGGGAATGCTGTCTTCCTGTTTGCTTAAATCCTAGCAAACTTTGGTGCCTACAACATCACTGATAACAAACAGTACACAATGAGAACATGTTACTAGAGAATATCTCTAGTCACCGCCCAGCCAGGTCAAGGCCAACTAAGCCTCTCTTCCATGCAAACTGTAACCTAGGAATAACCTTCTCTCTGGAACATTATAAATCATACCATTTCAGAACAACAAACAAGTTCTAAACAATCTCATTAAGTAAGGTTTCCAAGGGATTTTGGTCCAGAAAAACTCAGCCAGAAAGAGGGACACACACAGAAGAGCCCCTAATCTCTGAATAAGCACCCACTCCAGGTTGTCTGCTGGCAATTTTACGACATCTTTACCTCTTCCTCCTCCCACCCGCCCACAATGAGGAATCTGTAAAACCCTAAGCAGACACAGCCATTGGCTACAAGAAAAGCCAAAATGGGGCCCCCATCTGTCCCGTTCAGGGACTCCACTTGCCTTCTTCTGTGGCTGTAAGCTCTTGCACAGAGCAGCCTACCTCCAGAGTAAAGTACCTGGCCACTGGCTGAGGCCCTGGCTGGGTTTCAGCAACATCCTAGAGAATGGGCTTGGGACCAGTGCTCTCTCACAGCCTCCATGTCATATGGCCACTGCCAGGCGACAGCCCTCAGGTAGGCAGCTCTCCAAGGCAGGGCCTAGCAAAAGACCTTCAAGGTAGCAGGCCCTCCATACGCACCAAGAAAGGGAACCTCTCTCCTGACAGGAACTCCAAGTCAGCTTAAGGGAAAAACACAGGCCTACAATCTTGATCCGGTGCTAGAGCCACTACCCATGCTCTCGATCTCATGATAAGCAAGGGAAAATATCATGACGTGCTTTCAAACCACAAAGAGATTTCCATCAAATTCAAAGAAGTCCCTGTAGCAGTTTTAATTTTAGGCAGAAGTTAGGACAAAGGATACTCATGGCCAAGGGAAGCGGGGCACAGCAGGGAGGAACTGAACAAGGCCCCCATTCTGCTCTGCACAGGTGCCAGTAACGGGACACCCAACTACGGTGACACGTGGCTAGGAGCAGTCAGGTGTGGTTGGCTGTTTTTCACCCCATCACATTATATAAGCCCCAGAACTCTGCTCAGCCAGGGCAAAGTGCTCCCGAAGCACCCGACCCGGCTCCTGACTCTGAGGCTTAAGCAACCACAGTAAGGAAAATATTTGATTTTAGCATCCAAGTTTTTTAAAAGTTAATTATTAAAAGAAGACAGACAACCCTAGGATGAGATGCCCTCAAGTTTGGCCACCAAAACTCCCTGGTTAAAAAAAAAAACAAAAAAAAAAAACCTAACTACCACCAGATGCTGGTTCAATTACTTAAAAGCAACAACATAAATCTGTTTAAAGTACTTAGGCTGTCCTCCCTAGGACATGGACTTAAAAAAAAGAAGAAAAAAATTCCAGGACCTCATTAATGTGGTCCCCAGCCACAGCCAGACCACTGCTTCTCCAGACAAACCAATGAAGTCCTTTCCCTCCAGCCCTCTGAATAGCTTTGGTCTCCCCTTTCCTCTGGGACCAACACATACCAGACAATTTGATGGGTGATTTACACCGATCCAGGCAAGGGCAACCAGTAAGTGATTTTGCACACCGCCACTCATTAGTGAGCACCACCACCACAGGGTGGAGGAAAGGGGGAAGGACACCAGGTTGCCTCCCATCAAGGAATCAATAAGTTATTTAACAGCTGCTGCTTATTTTACATGGTGCTATACTCAGAGGGAGAGACGTGAGGATTTCTTCCACACCCTTCTCCTAAAAAGGGGAAAACACACATACCCTAACTGCTGAGGACTGAGTGAAGCGTCTCTAGAAAGCACCAAGAATCCACTCTAGCTTTTCTCAGTCTTGAGCTTTTTTAGTTTTAGAAGATAGACAATATCAGGCCTGGAATTTACTCCATTTTGTTTTGTTTTGTTTTTTCCTCCAAAGAGGAAATTAATTCCCTTCCTGAACTGCTATACATTTTAAAGAAACAAACATTAATTAAAACAGTATTTTCTTTACTCTTTTCTCCCCATTCAACATGACTTTTAAGAAAATAACCTAAAAATGGCATTCCAAATCAGCTTCTAACATTTAGCACTTCGCCCTCAAAGCAAACTGAAAGGGACCAAAGACATGATAAATGTGTCACGGAGTTTAAGGAGAAAAAGACCAGCAAGTCATTAAAAAGTTAGCTCACTCCAGGTATTAAAAACCTGACTTTTCAGGCAACTATGTCGTTCTGTATGTTTATCCCAAATGGTCAAATTTTTAATTTTTTTAAATGCCATTTTAAAATACCATGCCATCCAATTCATGAAAAAGCCTTAGTAAGAACCTAAAAATAATCAGCAATTGTCACATGTACAGACAATCTTGGAAATCAGACACCCCATTTTTCCTTATCCCTTTACTTTCCAAAAGTCTAAAATTCTACAGAAACCAACACATAATTTAGTCTTCCACTCTATCTAGCTTTTAAAATCTTTCAGTGCCAGAAAAGAAACAATACAAACCAAAAACCTTTAAAATAAATGCTTTCCCACAGGATGTTGACTAAACCTATCAAACCCAAAGGCAAAGAACTCAGGATCTACAAACTAGAGTCAGTACTAAAGGGACTCATATTTTTAAAACTAGAACCTTGCAAAAAAAAAAAAAAAAATTTTAGCACCCACAAATTCCTGGACAGAGCACACCATCCGGTAACTAGGATATGGAAGGGAGAAGACGTAAGGGCCCACCCTTGGGGAAGGATTACCTTTCCAGGGACTTTGGATTCAAACCAGGCACTGGGAAGAACTGAGTGTGTATTCTGGACTAAAGAACAAAGAGAAAAAACTCCAGGTGTGATCATTCTGGAGCTACAGTGAGATCATTTAGGGACCTGGAGCTACAGTGAGATCATTTAGGGACCAAAAAAATTTGACCATTTGGGATGGTCATTAGGGACCTTACTACTCAGGAATTAAAAATATCTATTTATCGCTTCTCCAAAAGACACAAAACACAGCTTTACCAACCCATCTCAAATTCCTCTTCTGGAGATCAGAATTTACCGTGTGTGCCTTAAACCAAATCTCGTTTGACTAGAAGGGGTGGAGAACTTAAATTAACAATAAATGTGGACGCCCACAGAAGAGGCCCCTATCTTTGTTCAAAAGAGCACTTCGTTAATTCTATGTGGACAGGGGCAAAGGAATGAAAGGGCCTGTCTTTGAAGAGGACCTAATCCATCTAATTCCGAATGACTGGATTAGAGGCATTCCTGGGCAAGCGGGGTCTGGCTACAGATTAGGCCACACGAATGTCAATTTCTGATAAAAGACACAAGCTATGCAGGATTTTAAAATGGACAAAACCAAGAAGAGGCACCTCGACTAAGTTCACCCTGGGTGAGGTGGCAGTTGGTTCCAAAAAGGGGAAGCAGGCAGTGACAGCTGAGCATTCCTTCCCAAAGTCCATCTCCAGGCATGAAGCCTCTCCAAACCTTGCACTTCATCAGACAAAAGCTTCTCCAGGCGCCAGGCAGCGGCTGGAGAGGGGCTGTCCACACCCACTTCCCCGCGCAGCTTTCCAAACGTGCCCACTCTTTTGGAAGCCAAGCTCTTAATTAAACACCCCCTCCCGGATCTGTCGAAGCAAACTGGGGCTGGACTGGAGCCAAAGAGAAGCTCCCTAAATACACACGGGGGAAAAAAAATCCCCCAACTCACCGCCCCCAATCGCTACCTCCAGCTAGCTATTCCGGCTGGCTGTATTTCCTACGGATGAGTAACATAGGGCCCTGGTCTATCTCTGCCCCAGAAAATCCACATCGGAGGATCAGGTTATCTCCAGTCCCACCCTTTGCAGGAAAAACCAGAGTGTTGTTCCCCACCCCCAACACACACACACACGCGCACGTACACGCACGCACACACACAATCTCCCCACGATCCTTCCAAGAGAAAAGCTGGAGTGGGGTGTCTGTGTGTTGAAGGGGTGAGGCAGTTGTTTTGGGGCCCCCAGATTTTCCTTTCAGGTTGCAAGTCTCAGTTTAGGGGACCCTCCTGGGCTGCTCTGGGAACTTCTGCCCGCGCCCCCCACACGAGGGTTGAGGGAAGGCATGAACACCTTCTCCAGCTCCGCACCAGCATAATTAATAATTTGTTCACTCCCCCCTTCCAGGTAGACCTGAAAGCCGAGGAGGGAGGCCTCCCTCCTACCTACCAGGCAGAGGACGCCTTCCTAAGGCCAGGCCGAGCCCTCCCTCCCTAACCGCCACCGCGCCAAGCGTCCCCACCCCGAGCCCCAAAGAATCAGGTGTCCGCCAGAGTGTCCTGGCTCCACCGGGCGCTAACACTCAGCCCAGGGACAGACAATGGAAAACTTGCAGCCAGGGAGGGCCCCGGTCGCCAGAGCGAAGAGCCGAGGCCGTCGGGATAATGCGCGGGGACACAGTAGAGATAGCAGACACCCCCCGGGGGTCGCCCGCCTGGTGGCCGCCCGCAACAGAGCCCGAGCAGGGGAAGCAGGTGACACCGGCAGCTGCGAGCTCCCGCAGGTGGCAGGCGATCGCGCCGCCGGCGAGGGCTGGGCGGCCACGCCGGCGCCGAAGGCCCGCGGTCTTGGGGCGCGGGGGCCACGGCAGCCGCCCCGGCGTCCTACCTTCATGTCGCTGATGATGGTCTGGAAGAGGCCGCCGAGCGCGCCGCACTCCTTCTCAATCACAGCCTCCATTTTCCCGGCGCCGCAGGAGAGGACGCACTCGCGGGCCGCTGGACTGCGCGGGCCGGGCTCGTCACCCGACAGGAACCTCGCCCTCGGGGCCGGCCTGCAGCCTGGTCTGCAGGGCGCGGGTGCGCGAGTCACTGTTCTCCGCCCCCAATAACAATGATGCCGAGAACCAGACCGATCCGCCGGGCAATTTGCCTACATGCACGGCTCGGCCCCTGGCCTCAAAAATGCCCGGAGAAAACTGACAATCAGGCCACCACTGGTGCCCACGACGGAGACGGCAAAGCCCATCTTGATGCAGAGAAAGCCGCCCGCCGACCCCGGGCCAGCGCCATTTAAAAAAAGCAAGATTTTCAGATTTAATTATTACTTAAAAAAAAATGAGAAAAGAAATGACCCCGCCGCAAAGAGCGTCTGCTTGCGGCGCCGGGATCTGTTGCTCGCAGCCGCGGCCGCCGCCTCCTTTTCACTCCTGCGCGCCGGGCCCGCGCTCACTCTGGCCCGGCTCCCGGCGACGTAGGAGGAGCGCACGCGCGCTCGCGCCCGTGCGTCCGCAGCGGGGACGCGGGGAGGGCGCGCGCGGGCGGGGCCGGGCGCGCGCCGCGGAGTCGGCTAGCTGCGGGCGGCGCCGGGCGGGGCCCCTCTCACAGAGCACCGCTCCTCCCTGGCTGCTGGCCGCGGCGCGGGGAGCGTGGGTCAGCGCCGCCAGATGAGCGCCCTCCGCGGCTGCAGTGCCCGGGACGGGACGGAGGCTGCACAGCCACTCCCGGGGACCTGCGCGCCGCGCGCTCAGCGAGTGAGCGCTCCGCGGGGCGGGAAAGCCGCCTCTGCTGCTGCAGCCTCTTGGGAAGCCCGTGCGGTGATGTCAGGCCTGCAACGCCGAGTCGCGACTGTAAATAGCCAGAGACGTAATTAAGGAGAGCTCGGGGGCGTAGCCTGCAGTGGGCCGCTGAGTTCGATAAAGTTGCTAGATGCTGGGGAAGTGATTGATCTAAATGAGTGGCACGGCCTTCGTGGAGTTCCTAGCTCTTGCTCCTTAGTCTGTGGAGACTGCTGGCTGCCCGAGACCTGCAGGGTTGTTTTTCCGGCTGGCTGAGGGCGTAGATTGTTTTGTAACCGCAAGGGGATCTCGCCCCTGCACCCCGGAGATGCGACCTGACTGCACGAAGTACCTAGGTGGGGCTTGGGGAGTCCTGCTCCCCACTCCACAGCCTGACCCTGTACCCAGGAGCTCTCCTTCAGATTAAGATCAACTGGGCATGGGGGGGGAGGGCGGTGTCAAATGAGCAACCTTTTTTTAAAAAAAGACCTTGAAACAAAACATCTAATTGGACTTTGACCCCAGATTTGAAACGCAAATATAACAGGAAAAGGAAGTGGGGGAAGGGGCAAAAGAAACCGTTTGCAAAATGTACAAATTTGTGTCAGATAGTCCGGGTAGTAGGAAGGCACCTGGCTGAGAACGATGCCTGGATCCAAGTGATACATAGAGTTGAGAATCTTATCCCACCTCCCAACCCACCCCCACATTCCCCACGCATGTCCCCCACATCGTTGTGAGTTACCTTCTGGAAGTAACTGGGGCCGGAAGTAACTGATCGCAACGACCTTGCTGGATCCCGTCCCAAGACCTTCAGTTTCAAAGGCCTTGTCCTCCCTGTGTCAATTGCCACTAACAGTGCCTGGCACATGGTTAGCGCTCACTCATCCTTATAATTTTAATGCTATGGGTACTATAATGGGTACTCTGACAGCTGCTTGTAGAGCCAGTTGGCCTGGTTCACACTGTTTACAACCTAGTAAGTACATGGCGTTGGCTAAGTTACCTAACTCTCTGGGCGTCGGTGAAGGAGGATGCTGGAGAGACATCTACTTGATTGGCTTTTCTAAGCAGTGCAGGGACTTCTGCTGTGTGGAAAACTTAAAGTAGTATCTGGCATGTGAAAAATAAACCCTCAAAATTTACCAACAGAAGTAGAGACCAGGCCAAGGCTCCCATCTAGCTGAGGCACCTGAGTTCCCTTGCAAGCCTGTAATGTTTCTACTCATGGTCAAGTATAATTGAAGGAAGTTGGCATTCCAGCCCTGTTTTGCTGGTAGGAGGACTCCAAGCCTGCTTTTTCTAACTCCTGCCCTAGGTCTCTGCTCCACCCAACTTCCAGACTCTTGGGATTAGAGATCCCTGCCCTAGCCACAAAGACACTAAATTCAGCTTCCCTGACACATGCCCTGAACACCCTAACTTTTTAGTGTTTACCAAAGCACACCTCTCTTATGGCCTCAGATCTGAGAACCAGGCCTTTCTCTCTTACTGGAAAGCAAAACATCTTAAAAGCTCATTGAGAGGGTCTCTGGGAAAGTTCCCAGGACAGGAAAGGCCCAGAGGTGGGACAGACTCTTGGCATTTTGAATAAGAACTGGGGGGATTTTTGGGAAGGGGATGAGGAGGAGGTCAGATTTACAGTCCATACATTATCTTCCTTTTGCTCGTCGGAGTATCTTCCAAACTTTCCCTTCCTCCAAAACATCAAGCATTTTCTGGGTGGATGTTAAGATCTCTTGGTACAATGCTCCTCCTGGGAATATTTACTGCTGCTTTTTGTTTTTGGATCTTGAGGGGTTTTGGGTTTTTTTTTTTTTTTTAATGCTTCAGCGTGAACCCAAGTCTTTCAGCATTGCTTTTAGTAACTCCTAGGAGAAAGAATCTGAAAGAATAAATCTGGTAAAAGACTTTCACCCCCAGCGGTCTAGAGTAGCTGTGGCTGGGAGTGTATGTACATTGCTCTGTAATCTTTAGCAGGTTATTTGATCTCTGGAGCCAGTCTCTGTTTTCGCAGAGTTCCAAACTCCCAGACTATCTCAAGATTGACAGGGATGGCTTCACCCGTGACTTGGAAGTGGTCTGTCTACAAGGCATTCCCGTCCTTCCCAGCAGCAATTCTCACTCCTGGCTGCCTGGAGGACCTTGCTTGATCCTCGGACTTGGCTGCATATTGGAACCTTCTTGAGTTTTTCTTTATTTTTTAGATTTAATTATTTGGTACAGGGTCTCGCTACGCAGCTCAGACTCGTAGTGATCCTCGTGTCTCAGCCTCCCCAGCGCTGGGATTACAGGCCTGCGCCACCAGTCCAGTTTCAGTGGCTGGCTCAGTGTGGGGCTGGCATGGCATGTGGTACCAGGGATCAAACCCAGGTCCTTGTGCTTCCCAGGCAGGCGCTTAGATTACTGAGCTGTCTCCCTTGTCCTTGAGGAGTGTTAAGATATACATTCTGGGCCCCCTGCCAGCAGGTTTGATTTAGTTGGTCTGAACTGTGGCCTGGTCTTCAGGACTTCTTAAAGGCTTCCCAAGAGACTGTCATGTAAAAGGAGACGGACTCTTTTTGACATGAAATTAGCCAAGGTAAGAGCCCCGATGCAGGGAATTTTAAAGGAAGGCACCTAAGCTCAAGTCCTACCCTGCAACAATTCAAGCAGAATCTCTGGAGACTGGGCTCCAGGATTTTTTTTAGCAACCTGTACATATGTAAGTCCATCCCCATATAAGGATATGTGAGGTTTTAAGGGGGGAGATTATGTCACTGTTTATTCAAAACGAAAATGAAATTGCTCTACCCACATTTTTCTGGATCTTGTTGTGAATGCTTGATTTCTGCAGAAATCCCTCCAGGTCATCTACTAGTATTCTAATTTGTTCATTTTTCTTTAACTTTTTTATTGTGGCATAATTTGGGACTCAGAAATGTTGCAAGAAGAAAACAAAGGTAGCCCACTAGCCCATCACTAGGGTGTCAGATGTTAAGTGATTGTGGTAGTGGCTTCCTGCCCTCCTGGTTTCAGAATCCTCAGGAGGTTTTACTCTGCGGCAGGTAGAGTTACTCAGGTCTTCTCAGGTTGCTGCATGACTGAGGCCATTCCTGTGTAATTTCTGACCTTCTGCCTCTTTCTGGAGGCAGTCATGTCAGTTGATTTAGACTGGCTTCAGAGTCACATGCCACCTATTTCTCTTCTCCTGTGCCTCAGTTTCTTCATTTATCAATTGGGGGACACTCAATGGGAGTTTTTCAATAGCAACCGGCACCCAGTGAGTGTGCACTAAAGGTCACCCCTCACTCTTCTGCTCATTACTGTGGCCTGTCTATGAAATAAAGGTGGCTTAAGCCTGCCCTGGTGACACATAAACAGAATTTTTATGACCCTAGACCCCTTAACTCCCTCAGACAAACTGGGCAGTTGTCAGCCAGTATTGATAGGTTCCAGCCTGAGTATAAACTGCTAAATTATCATGGCCCTGATCCAACATGGCTGAATCCCAAAACAACAGCTTATCTTCCCAGGGGCCACTTCCTCCTCCTTCCCCACTCCAGCCCTGGATACAACTTCCTTTTACCTTTCCGGCCCACACAAGGGAGCCCCCAATCAGCTCCTTGTGTGTCGCTGACCCCGCCCCTCAAACTCCGCCCCTAGCAAAAGTCCATGAATTCTCAGCCTCCCTGTCTCATGTCACAGGATCGCCATATCCATGCCCTCAGATCTCTCCCTGTCCTGCCCAGTGGCAATAAAGATCTTTTCCAACCTTTTCTTTTACTTCTCACTGCTGAAAGACCTACCAAGTATATAAAAGGGTTTGCTTAGAAACAGACTCCTTTTGAGATGAAATTAGCAAGAATCAATTAAAAATATCTGTTCCAATGACTCATCCTAAGAGATGTTTTGGTGTGTTTTGTTGATATAGGGCTGGGAAATGCCCACACCTCAGTGTTTAGAGTATGTCTCAGGATCAAGCATGGCGTCCTGATTACCCCAGCACTCAGAGGTGAGGTAGGAGGATCACTGCAAGTCTGAGGCCAGCATGGGCTATAAAATGCATTAGCCTGAAGTGCATGGTAAACCATGTCTCAAAAAGACACACACACACACACACACACACACACACACACACAGTAGCCATTGGTTGGGGGTAGGTGTGTATACACATGTTTTTAGCAGCACAATTCATAAGAGCTAAAGCTTAGCAGCTTATATGCTCATCAACAGACATGTGGATGAAGAAAATGGGGCATTTCCACACGATGAAACACTTCTCTGCCCCAAAGAAAGATGACCTTGAGCATTTGTGGGAACACAGGTGAACCTTGAGACCATAACTTTTAACGAAGTAAATCAGATACATAAGCTTGAACTTCACATTTCATGTTATAAATTAAAATGAAAAGTTAATATGTATATAAAATATGAAATGAAGGGTAATAGGAAATAAGAGAAAGAAAGAAACTGTATTCTAAGCGTGTATTTGCTGTTGGTTTCTAGCTGCACTGTGGTATGGTATGAGGGCCCACTTCATAGGACTTGTGTTTCCTGATACATTCAGGTCTATATGGTTGCTATTAGCATGGCCTATTTTGATTTTTTTTTTTTTTTCAATACTGGGAGTTGAACCTGGGACCTTTTGCTCGTCAGGCAGGCACTTAAGCTACTGAGCTATCTCCCCAGCCCTTGAATGTTTAAAAACATTTCCAGAAGAGGAAAATCTATAGTGCTGGAGAATAGCTCACTAGTTTCCTGCCTAGATTGGGGGAGGTTGTTACTAAGAGACAGCAGTGGGTAGAGTGTTTTGTTTCAGGATAACAAAAATAATCTACATTTGATTGTGGTTATGGTTGTACAACTCTGTCAATGTGCTAAAATTTACTGACTAATACACTTTCTTTTTTTTTTTTTTTTT